>JAOXYJ010221784.1:0-10251 GCA_028566555.1 Lithophaga nigra
ACAAGTTAATAATTATCAATTGGTAGGATCTGAAAAGTGATGCACCAGGACAAGGGGCGCAAAAGTTTGATTGCCATTGGAAAAAGCAAGGCGTATTGGGTAGGGTAAGAAATTTAGCCTCACAACAGGTCACATACGGACCTCTCGGAAGAGTTGTTACTCGGGTTCTTTAGTGCGAAAATAGTTCGGTATTTTTCCAACTCATGCCTTGGATTGAACATCCCCGATCAGGCTGGACGTGACTGCGTATTTAATTACATCTCGCACAGCCAAACGGACACCCTGAGCAGGGGTCTTACATGGGAGAAGTTCAGGTAGTCATACTTCTTTTAGCTACCCTTCGACCTCTTATAAAGGCTATAGTGGTATAATATAGACATTGTCATAAAGTAATTACAGGTGAGTAATTTTGGTAAGGCGATAAGGAGTAAATTGTTAGTCTGTGTTTTTCAGGGTAATAGGCATAAAAAATCTAAGAGTAGTAGACGCATCAGTGATGAGGAACCCCCCATCCGGTAATACAAATGCTCCAACTATGATGCTAGCAGAGAAAGCTGCGGACATGATAAAAAGACACCAAAGGTGAATGTAATGAAAGAATACAAAATACTCAACAATTCTGTTACAGTAATTACTGAAATTTGATTGCATAAGCTTTCCTTCACTGTATTTGTGTTCATTGTAAGTAGGAAGCAAGTTTGTTTGAAATAAAATTAATGACTTCTGGCAACTTTAAAATCGATATACTAAAGCAAACATGAAGAAAAAGTGCCACATTGCATTCATTCCTCGAACAGTTTTAACATTTTACAGATTAAACGCTGATGGATTCCTACTCGACGACGTTTTCATTTGTAATAACTCACAGCGTATGTATCTATTGGAGGTCAAAATATGAACAATATTGAAGCACAATTTTGTTGAAAGAAAATTGAGAAATGGGCTTTTAAAAATATATTCAAATGTAAAATGGCTTTTGTAATAAACAAAAAGTGAATAATGATCATGGATTCACCTTACATGCTAGTACACATGGTGAACTAAACAGTGAAATTTCTTTCCTTCCCTATATCGAAATTTTAAAAACCCGAGGTTTTTTTGGTATGTTTTGAAATGGTTTCTAGCACTAATTAGAGCGCTGATCGTATCGTTCTGTTGTATTTAGTGCAATCTCTTGTGAGATCAAAATGAGCTTAAATTACTGTTTAATAGTATACGGCTCTGGTAGAAATGAAAATTATTGATGATGATGGATTCTGCTCGCATTAAAGGTGCACTTAAAATATTCCATTTGAATTTTTTGATTCAGTACCAATCCATCTGATTGATCTAGATACAATTTCTATATCCAAATGTCTAAGGTCCTCCATGGGAACTTCCAAGACCCGAAATTATATACTTCTCACATACAACAATTTGCTGACTAAGTTCCCAAAACATAGTCGAACGGTTCATACAGATCGAACGAAGGAGACAAAGTTACTTCTTTGGCTGTCTTTGCAACCAAATCAGATATACATGTTCTTCTCTCAACTTCTAGCTCGTCTTCACTGCTGAAGGCAGAAAAATCATCCTGGCGATGAAGTTCATTGTTTTATGTTATAAAACGAAATTAATTATATGTTCTGATTCCTATTCATGTCTTGTGGTATAAAGTTATGTTGGTATGAGTGGAAACGCTGGAAGCACCGGAAAACTAAGATCGAATATCTAATGGTACTGTATATTACTATAATTTTATATTTTGTATCTTACATGTTTTGCATCTCTGGGAAATATATTGATAACAGATAGATAACAAATTGCATGAAAGTCAAAATTTTGGTTTTCATATCCTTATTTATGGGTTTTTACGGGTTATATTATGTCCAGCGTTTACCAACTGTTGCATAGCAGCATAATATATCTGTGTGGCTTATATTTAGTATACAAGTTAGTGGGTTGAGGAGATGCTCATCAATTGAAATATAAATAATTAGATCTTGGAGAAGCTTTTCTCTTTAATGTATTATATTTTTGTATTGCATTTTATTGAATAGGATAAGCAAGGTGAAAGTGGGAAAAGATAAAGAGACACCAAGGACATCTCCGTTTGGAAATACAATAAGAGAAGGAGATTGCCGGTACAAGTACTATGCCGGACATACAAGTTACATAAAAAAATAAATTACAATTCAACTTGTCTCATATTTTTTGCATTCGATGTAAATTTTTTCTGAGAATAACAAGTTACTTGATCGAAAAGCTTAATTAGAGAAAGAAGATTTTTAGAAAATATTTATGTGAAAGATGACCTTTGAAAAGTTTGCTTTGAAGGACGTTCATAAATGTAAGAGAATACACGAACAAAGTTTCATACTAAAATTGCTGTCGATTGTGAATGTCCTTTATAATGAATGACCACCTCAAAGATGTAAAAATAGCAAACTTGTGTCAAAACACAATCTGAAGGCAATGTTTGAACAAGTATAGCTTTTTACTGTACCAATTCTGAAGACTTAGTTGATCACATCAATTGCAACAGATCACTTTAGTATATTCCCTCTAAGGTATAGCCCCGCGCGTATATTGGATTGCAATGAGGCAGTAGCAGATCTCCGAGTCAATAATGAACGCTAGCTTGCTAAGTTATAAATATTGATCTCGTATGGTGCGACTTTATTTCATTTTATTAATTTTCAAATTCCAAGGCAACAACCTTATACTTCCAATAGAAGACTTGTAATCTGTATTAATGAACCAGAGCAGTCGGAATCGACAGTAATTGCCCGCCCCTCTGGCTCAATCAGACCCACTTATGTGTAAAATATAGGTCATGGTGACCTAACTGTGGTTTGATTCTTTTGGGGATATCGATCATGTATCAACAGATGAAACATCATTACCCATTATCCAAGATACTTACGTAAAGCCGAGTCGTATAGATAATATGGGTCAGTTACCTAGTTGAGGAAATATTCTTAAAAAATATCCAAGATATATCAACAGATGAGATATTATTAGGCTACGGTATGTATCGGAGATTCGAACTTATTAACCTAACCAGAGTAACTCATGCACCGAGTACAGTTTGCAGTGAACGAGTTGTGGTCCCATTCTCTGTCGCTATCTAAGATGTATCCGTACATGAAATATCATTCCTCAGTGACTTGTGGTATTCGTGACACAAAAATTTAATCACTCGTACGTAAAATGTAGATCATGGTTAATCAACCGGGTACGTTGCAAGATGAAAGTTCATTGCTCTATGACCAAAAGTATCCAAGATCTTAACCTCGGTGGAAAACCTCACTGGTCACACATGCGTAAAATGTACGGCTTGATGACCCAATTGTGCAAATTGACCCAAACTAGCAGTATAATATATCACAAGCCTATGCTTAACGTATCTTTATCTGATCGATCGTCTTTATTAGTTTCTAATCATTTCAAATATCACAACTAGGTCGCAGTGTAATTACGTGTACACGGTATTTATTGCGTAAGCCAAGTAAGACGTTACAAAGTCATGTTAAATGCTTATTGCCTTCTGTCTTGGTTATTTTTTCAGTAGGTGAAGTTACAAAAAGCTCACAGTATAATTATTTATATGGGATGGATACTTTGTGGTATACTATTGCATCAATTGTTCGATATCGATTTTCCGTCGACTTTAGTACCATTTTTTTTAATTTCAAGAAGCATAAATCTGAAAAGGCTACAATCAGTACATGCAGTCATGTGCAGCGGACTGCTACTTTGAACTTAAGGAAGATAAACGCGAAAATATTCCACCAAACTTTTGGTGGTGTTTAGAAAGAAAGTTACAGTAAACATGTTAGAAATCAGCCTCATAAAAAACCCCAATGCTAACCTCCTGGCATCCCTTTTTTTCAACACTGAACAATAACTCTATTGACTTGTATGAAAAATAAAAGTAGGTTGCCAAATTATTCTGCCGAAAGATATTGATTGATTTATTGTAGTTTGTTTAATGTACAGCGGCAAATTTATATGCATATTCAGGACGAGAAGAAGTAAACAATATATCAGTTGGTAGGATCTGAAAAGTGGGTCGACCGGGAGAAGGGCGGGTAATTTTGATTGCCACTGGAAAATGAGGAAGTATTGGGTTGGGTCAGGAATTTAGCCTTACAACAGGTCTCCTACGGACCCCTCCGAGGAGTTGTTGCCAAAAGGTTCTTTAATGTGCAAAGAGCGTGGCATTTTCCCCAACGCGATTTAACGTCCCCAATCAGACTGGACGTGACTGCGTATTTATACACCCCGCATAGCCAGAACGGACGCTCCCTCAGCATGGGTCTTACTGCCGGACGGAGAGAAGTCCAGGTGGCCATACTTCTATATCCCAGCTACCCGTGGGGTTCTACCGAAAGACGTCTGACGATTGAAGGATTCATTGACCAACCTATATTTTTCGTTTCCACCATCAATTATTGATTGGTTGATTAAATGGTGTTTTAACGCCACTTTCAGCAATTTTTCAGATATATCTCGGTGTCCAGTTTTTACTGGGGCAGGAAGCTTGGCATGTTTTATTAAAAATAGCGACAGACAACCGAATTTCAAGACGGTGTCAGAACGCGAAACATTTTTTCAGGAAAAGAGGTATTCGGATTTCGCTTTACTGCAAAGAGCAGTCTATGAAATAAGCCGAGGCAGCATCGCAGATAAATGTAAAACCGGAAGATGATTCGTTTGAGGACAAACATGATTATAACAAGCTACAAAGAACTATTTCCATCGACAACTCTACAAGTATCGTCCTTCCCGATGTCTGGAGTATAACGGGACCTTGGTTATAGTTTTCCAAATATTGAAATGGAAAAAATAATTATGGTATATTTAATGACAAACTGTGGCTTGGGAACCGCTAGACTTAAATCTAACAAGGAAAATAGTTCTTACAAACTGTTTCAAAGAAAGCACATAGATAATATTATGATGAAAACTGTTGAACATAACATTTATGCTAGCTGTACTTGTGTTCCTGAGACAAGACATAGTTTTTTTGTTGGTCTTCATACCTCAATCTTTAACTACTAGTACATCCATGATTTGCAGCTACTTTCAAAAATTTTAGTACAGTGAAGGTTACCCAAGTACTCGTTTTTTTATGTTTTAAAATTTATATCAGAAAGAAAAACATTCTTGGCAAAAAATAATCATGTCACTGACGGCCATGTGGCTTTTACATGGACAGGATGGTCATCTCCAACAGTGTATACATTTTATGTACCAAAGTGAATCCTAGGTTCTTATACATAGTATTCTGGAGATGATCCAACGGCCAACACGCTGCGATTTGGCATGAAGTGACATTGATTATATGTGATATTATACTTACGTGGTGTATCAAACAGTTATCTGATTAAATTCTTGACATGAAAAAGGAATACATGTAAAAGGGGCATTACCAAAAAGGAGGAATATGCATGTAAGTATTAATGGTGAATATTTTTCGAGTAGAAAATTACATTGCACTAGGTACGAAAATGTAAGGCCCTTAGTCTGCTTTTGCTTGCAAGGTATAAAGCTCCGTGTGGTTTACATTACTGTATCAGGGATGTGATTTGGTTACAGGAAGTCCTGCGGAAAAAAGCGGAAATCGGAAGTAGAACATATATACGAAAACAGATTCGGAAAGAACCTGATCCGCGATTCCGCGGAAAAGTCACATCCCTGCTGTATGCAATGTTGCATGACAAAAGCAGTATACTTTGCGGTATAATTTTCACGGGATATTAGGAATGATCGAAGCATCATGAATGTTCTCGGATATAGGGTTTGATACTGAGAACAAATCGGCTGTTACTTAGATTTAGAGAATACATGTAATTTCGGATAGCCGTGATTGATTCTTATAGAAGTTTACACATTTATTCAAAATGGCAAATGCAATAGTTTGTGTGTTTTTCCTGAATGCTATCACAGGTCCTTAATTACATCTGATCACTTACAATGTATATCTATAAAACGTCATTGGTGATGGCAGTTGTAAACACTGTGTTCCCCTCTTATTATGTGAAAGACACAAAAAACAGGCACTGAAGTATGCACTGATAGTCCTTGGAGGTGGGATAGACATACGCAAGGATCAAATCCGTTGACTATACAAGACCTTATTTTAGTGTGATGGTTACAAACCTCTATCAAATAATAACAGAAGCTATTACCAAGTCATTGTTTAAAGTGTGTACAAATATGGATCAGTGAGCAACCGCCATCAGATGACCATAATAATAATTACTCGTCTTTACCAGAACGTATTCAACACTAGAACAGAGCATGACATGGTAGAAAAACATCAATTTCTAAGCACTTGTGTAATACCCATACCTATGAGTCGATTGACAATATTAAATAAAGGGTTTAACATAGTGCAGCTAATACGACCGCAGCAAGTTGACAAGAGAAACCATCTGAACTCTGCTATCTCAATAATCTGCCTATGCAAAAGACGAAATTTTGACAGTATTTATCTAGAAAACCGTAAGAGATAGAGAAAATCTGGGGACATACTACCGAAAGCTCTCTTCAGTAGGAATTCAAAGGAAAAAACATCAAAACTGGAATTTGGACAAAAAATAAAAATTCTTTGTACTTAGAAAAAAGTAGAAATTTGACCCAATCCAGGCATAAAATGTAGGTCATGGTGACCCATTGTTGCAGAAACATCTAATGGTATGCAATATGCTTACACTATTCTATCATGTTTAGTATCCAAGAAACGAAAATCATCCCAGAGTAAAATGTAGGTTTGACTAACTTTATTCTGCATGGACATCTTCTATAATGTTTAAGGTGCGTCCACTGGTGAAGTATCATTACTGTACTATCTAGTGTCTGAGAAATGAACCTTAATCGAGAACTAAATCACAGTGCATAAAATATAGGTTAAAGTACAAGGAAGCGTAGTATACCGAAATTCCAGACTCGTAAAATCCTTAGGAACACATAATATTGAGAAACGAATTAACTTGATCGCATGAACTCCACAAGGAAGGAGACCGGGTGCGTCGACAGGGTAAGCGTCTCCTGCTATGCATGCTTCACCCGTCATGTGAAAAATGTCTAATAAACAAGTCATGGCCAGGAATAAGTCAAATCTGGTATGCAAGATGTGATGACGTAATGCTAGACTAGCAAAATCAAAACAGATCTGTCGAAAGTTGCGATATTGTTACATTGTAATGGTCAACCAACTCGTGATGGCGAAGTGACCAAATACTTCGTGGATTGTATTACTGTACCATGTGTAGCACCAGAGAAATGAACCTTAGCCAAGAACTTAACCAGAGTCACTTATGCGTAAATTGTAGGTCATACTGACCCAATTCTTTGTAAACTATCCAAGATACATCTACGTTTGAAGTATCATTGATGTACTTCAGAGAGGTATTCATGGCAACAAAATTGCCCTGCATTTAAAAAGACAAATTGGAACAGTATTTAGTTGCAGAGGTTGAAAAATCTCCATATTGAACGTTTCACAGTGGTTATAAATATTATGATTCAGTTGATGTTCAAAATTTATTGAAAAAGGATAACTGGATTGAAGTTTACACATTAGAAGATCTTTTTAATAACAAGATTTCCTTCTTCAGATTCAAATTTTCATACTCTAATTTAATTTTCTTCGTTTCTCCTGTCAATCTTTTATTATCTAATATCAAGTTCTCTTCTTCAAGTTCTGCCAAAGATCTGTTTCCTTTTCAGTTACCTTAAAATGTGTAAGAAAATACTATTACCCTAGGTGTAAACACACATATATGTTACATTCATAAAAACGTCTTGATTCTACATGCATGTTTCGTCGAAACTCAAGTCTTTTGTTGGTATAACTACACAGAAGAGAAGCAAGTAACATACGGTTTATATATAACTTGAGAGCTCACACATATGAACAATCACATCTGTACACATTTAACTTTTAAAAAAAATTACTCATCAGGTACATGAGAATCATTCTCGCCTCAGAGACAGGAATATCTCATGAAACTGGAGTGTGAGATCAGCTTTTCTCACCTGTCCGCTATAGTTTTTCTATGACAAGATCTCCAGTTTTAATTTGTACGTCATTTCACTTCTCATTTATCGAGAAAAACAAAATCGCGCAAACTCGGGCGTGTACTCCAGTAATTGTCCAGTCTTAGCGAAAAGGGAAGGTAACTCGTTAATGACCTTCAACACATGTTGCTTGCTGTTTCAAGCTTCTATGGTGAGAAATAAAACCAAATACGGCGGAAATTTCATGATCGCCATATCTGCATTGCTCTATGTAAGTAAGATCATGGAGGTATTTATATCTGAAGTGGGGAAAAGCGGGGGGGGGTTAGTTTCTTCCTTGAATCTTTCTGAGTGGGGTCAAATTTCGTTTCATTTTTATCAGAAGGGTTCAAAATTTATGTTTCAAAGTGGTGTTTTGTCACTACTGAGGGATCCATTATTTATGAAAAAGGGTAAATAAGGGACTGTATGGCATTTGAGATAACTATGGCGTCGAATTCCCCCAAATAAGTCTAAGGAGGTCATTAGCAAAGACCCCATCCAACCCCCATTTCAGATATTAAATGGAATGGCCCGTTAACACCTCAATGCTAGATCAACCAATTTCTTTATCTTCCAACAAAATTCACGTGACGAAATATGTAATATCGTTTTTCAACCGATTTATTCCTTATATTGGTTTTTAATTCTCTCAGTGAATCAACTATTTGTATGTTTCAGAGAATATGTAAAGGCTGTCCCCGTAATCTCATCACAGACGCTACTACACAATCCATGTATTTACAAATTTACAAATGCAAGGACCAATAAGACATTGTTCCAACTATCCTTTCAAAATCGCAATAATTCACAGTACCACCCTCTCCAAAAAAAATTAAATTAAATAAAAAAAGAAAAAACCTTTCTGAAATACAAAAAAAAAAAAATTATCTTTTGTTTATTTGCTTTTACTATTGCTGTTCTTTTGGTCAGTACCAGCACATCAATATTCAAGATAACATAAATGCATTAGTAGGATCGTCATGGACGATATCTGATTTTCTGTACGAGTAACAGGTTCACAATTGAGTTGTTTCAAATGTCATCTAGCGATACAAAAAGGGAAACAGTATAACAGTGTACCAGTTTATTTTTCCATATAACCTATAGGAAAAAATTCTAATGAGTTTGCGATCCTTCGCTTTCCTTGCTTTATGGGTTTTTCCTTGCATGTCATGTGGTTTTGTCTCCCCCCATCCATTCCGTTTTCGAATTGAGAAGAACTGAAAGTCAGCAGTACATTACACTGAATGACGACGCTTGCTATATGGTGTGCGAGTCCTCATCGCATTGAAGGCAGTAGGAACACCTATAGATATATTGTTTTTAGACCGTTTCATTTTGAAGATGATGTTGCCTTCTGACATTTATCCCACATCCGTTCATTTTCATACCTTTTGAGTAGTGACAGTCTTTCACTTTCCGCTTTATGAGTATTGGAAACTACTCTGGGTTTCCCCCAATGGCCAGTTTCTCTGAATGTCCGTCACAAATGTTTGTGCTCGCAACCCCAGTTGGGGGAGATTCCTAGATACTAATGTAGCTAGGTAAACTCGATTGCAACGGTAAAACCAACGATTTACGTCCGCGAGGTTTAAAATACAATACAGCTGTCTCCTAATTTCCATATGCGACACCCCAAAAACACCGGTTTAAAAATGATTCCCTGAAAAATGCCACCGCATACATCTTCAGATGCCCAATTGTTTAAAATTATGCGAAGCATATCAAATATAAAAATTATGTACTGTAAACGTAGAAATCGTCGTATGGGGTAATTTTCGATTATTTTGCGTTTGATATTTAACCCCACGGGAAATTGACTTATAGATAAGAGACGCATTACTGTAAAAATTGGGCAGATATACAAATATGCGGAAAGTTGAAGTATACAAGTTTGCGAAATTAACCCTCTTTAAAAAATAAGCACGTTTACAGTATTATTTTTTATATGCATGTCTTTAGACCAACCACCCTCTCCTAATATACTTATATATATAAAATTCGACAAAAGTCAATTATAATGGGACCAAAACTTTGGTAGAATCGTCCTTGCGTTGTCCCCTTTTAGAATTATATCCGATAACCCCGGATGCATTAAACCAGATGGCCACTGTTTCAAAAAATAGATTGATTGATTGTTGTTTGTTTAACGTCCAGCGGCAAATTTTTCATGCATATTCAGGACGAGAACAAGTTAAC
>JAOXYJ010221891.1:0-10250 GCA_028566555.1 Lithophaga nigra
GTTTTTCATTTTTTTTTGGCTAGGATCGTTTGAAAAACTCGATTCAGAAAATAGAAGGGGAAGACTAACGAAAATTATAGAATCGTTTATCTGGAGGACTAGATAATGCTAGAAGGAATCAAATTCAAATACAAACGCAGAAATAAACACTATATTGAAAAAAGCTTATGAAGGAGGAAACATGTCAGTATAAGATATTTTGAAGATTTTATCAGATTAAACGACTCATTCATATAATAATTTGCATGATTATCATTTTTAGATTCCTTACCTATTCATCCAAACCTGTCTTCCTTAGAGGTGTATTTTGTCAATCAGAAAAATCTATGAATATGCTTTCCCTTTTACTGAAACATAATTGACTTAAATATTATAGTGATTTCAAAACTTTCATTGTAAAATTTGCAGACAAAAGGTGAAAGATTTTAAGAAAATGTGGCAGTAATGATTTTTCAAAGTCGAGCAATTACTTTCTTTTTACCTGTTGTGTAAGTTGTACTGTGTGGTGACCAAGTAGTAGTAGTATAATCTGGAAGTATAAAAGAAAATACAAACTGAATACATCATTTATATTAGGGAGAAAAGTCATCAGCTGAACAGTTAATTTCCTGAACTTGGGTAATTGTTGGTAACCTTGACGTATAAAGTTGGTAGAGCAGGATTAGATCCCAGGACAGTTGTGTCAGGCTAGTGGTCAAACGTAAGCTACCGTAACCACGGTCAAAATTACATTTCGTGTTGAGTGAAATTTAATGATGTTAATACATAGTTTGTTCAGCCTGTAACTTAAAAACTTGTTAGATTTAAATAAGGTGTAGATAATATTGACAAATTAAGTAATAACTAAATCAAATTATGCACATCTAAGCACACAAAATCAACATTCCATTCACAATCAATCAATACAGAGCCGCTACTTTTTAGGATATCTACTTCATAACACATATGTAATGTACAAAGCTTCAGCATGTTTACACAGAAACTATATTTCGAATTATTTAAAAATTATACACTCAATTTACTGGATGTGTTTAATGTTTCACTTCAGATATCATCAAAATTGGTTAAGAAGATAAATATTCAAAGTTACGAGATATAAAAATGTTTAAGATTACTGAAATGACAGGGTACAAGTGGTCGTAATTGTGGCTAAAAAGACCAAACAAGAGTACCATTAATATTACAGGTAAACTATATATTTTATGCTATAGCCAATAAAGGTTCAAAACGGTGTTTTACGCATTTTTGTACTTTTTATATATTCATATATGTACATTCTCATCATTAAAATGCAAAATATCTAAAGAAGGACCAGAGATCATTAAGACGAGTTCCAATTTAAATAAAGTTTACATTCACTACGACTTAAATCAAAATCTTTACAATGAAGAAAAGATTTTTGAGTTTTTATTGTTTCTTTATTCTGGAAAGTAAGACAAAACTCCATTGATAAAATTGATCTTTCTCAAATATTTATAAATAATCTTATAATTGTCATAACAAAATCAAAAAGGGCTCAAATTCACTTGATGTTTTACGTTGAATTGTAACAGAGAAATCTAAAGCATTCCATTTGAAGTTTGAAAGCGAGTTGTGACTTTTAAGATTGTTGTTGTTGTTTTCTTTTGGTTTTGGGTTTTTTTGCATCAATAGTAAATTTTCATTTCGTTTTAATTTGTGATTGTTAACTTGATTGTTTACCTTGAACACACCGGACAGCAGCATCATTAGTATTTGAACATACTGCATCAACCTTCTCGTTGTGTTCACCTTTACAATCCTGTAAGTTTTGTTCATCCCCAGTACAGTATAATGCATAATTTGTCCTTTCCATGGTATCCACTGGATTCAGTGATGAAGCCACACCTCTATCAGCTTTGCCCAGATGTCGACATACCACGGATGCGTCGTTTTTATCCCAGTCGACCAAGCAAATACTTCTCGTTATATTTGGATAATGAAGCAACAAGCGTCCATTAGTACCAAGTCCTAATTCTATGAAACATAACAATTTAACAAGTTCACATTTTGAATCTACATTTGGCGTATATTTTTATATCATAGTTGTCTGACTAAAGGTCAGTGTTCAGTTTTTGGCAGAAAACGATTAAGCATGTTTTTAATTGATTGCAATTAGTTATTACTCTTGTCCATTTCTATAGCGGTTCTACGAAAACCGTTATGGCTGCATTCTATGCATGGAAAAATATTCATTGATTTATTCAGGTCTTAAATGATGTTTGATTTGTATGATTTATTAAACAAAAACTACGACTTATTGTGATATCTTGGCCAATTTGAACATCGTAGTTTGGGATTGATATATTTTTGTAATCATCGACATAAAAATTCAATCAGTGTTTTATTATTTGGCCTCCTGATTAAATGAATTCTTCATCGTATACATGTATTTTTCAAGACTTTGTTTTTGCTCTACTAGTTCGATGTTTACAATATTAAATCCATCTATAAGATCTATATTCTTTCAAAATTGAAAATCCTTTAGTTTATTTTGAAATAGAATATAAAATTAAAAAGCCTTTAAAATGTTATATTAACTTCTTATGAATAAGTGGCATGGTCACTGTATTATTTCAAAATTATAATTCAATATGAATAAACTACAAGCATTAGCCATATAACAAATTTTAATATGCATCTCGCTGTAAATGGAATCGTACATTTCTGATTTTGCCATCACGTTTTTCCATACGTTTGTATCTACTCTTTTTATAACTTATAACTTATTACTTACCTATTTCACACTTTGGACCAACAAACGGAGGAAAACAATAACAATAATATGTAGTCTCATGTGGATGACACATTCCACCATTTTGACACGGGTTAATTTGACACGGATCTTCTTTAAATAAAAAAGTATACATTATACTTTATATACCATTATGTTCACAGAGATTTTTCATATACTGAATTTCTATACAATTGAATAGAAGCACAAACAAGTATTCTTTAACACATTTCATAGGAAATATTTATCTCTGCATTCTTATTTATAAAAACATTTACCAAAACATTTATATGACAACGATATGCCACATTTTGAATCAATATTTCGCCCATTTTATTTCAGAGTTGTCACTGCCTAAAGATTGTTCGTAAGTTTCTGGCAAAAAAAAAAAACGTAAAGCATTTTCTTTCAACTGACTGCAATTAGTTATTACTTTTGTCCTTTTCTTTAACAGTTCTAAAAAGACACCATGATTACATTCTATGCATGGAAAAAGATTTACATTTTCATTCGGTTCTTATACAATTGTTAATTTATCAAACGAAAAAATATGATTTTTCTGAGATCTTGACCAATTTGAACATCGTTGTTGGGGATTGATAAATTTTTGTAATCGCCGACATAAAAATTCAATAAGTGTTTTATTGTATGGCAAACTAATCTATAAATCTGCTCAAAATAAAAAAAAAATGTGTAGAGGCCATAGTATACATCATTTCTACAATTTATAATTCATTTAGCCGCGTAGTTTCAGGAAAGAAGAATTTTAAAATTTCAGCCAACCAGAAACAAGAATGGCCAATGGCGGCAATGTTGGAAGTCTGATTAGCGGAAATTGAAAACTTTTGTCGACGATATCCTATACATCAGTATACAAGACAATTAATCTATCCTTGAGGTTACAGACGAGAAGATCTTAAAATTTCAGTCAATCAGAAACAAGAAAATGTTGCAATTTCGAAATTTATGGAATGATTTCAGTTCAAAGACGATATCTATAATCATTTCTACACAGTTAAAATTCATTTTGCCTTCCAGTTTCAAAAGAGAATTTTTTTTAACGTCAACTAATCAGACACATGAATTTTCCATGACGGTCATGTTGAGAGTTCGATCGACTGGGAATGAGAAACTTTTGTAGAATACATCCCATACATCATTCTTACAAAGCTACAAGTTATCTTACCTTGTACTTTCAGAAAAGAAGATTTTTTAAAACTTGCATCCGATTAGACACAAGAATGGCTTATGGCGGTCATATCTGAAGCACGATACAATGAAATTTTATTGAGAATTTTCCCTAAATCATTGCTATAAAATTACGTTTAATTGTTATTGTAGTTTCAGTGCAAAAGATTAAAATGTGAACGGACGGAAGCCAAACGCCTAACGATGGTAATAGCTCACATGTCCTATGGCCGGATAAGCTAAAGCAATTTTATAGGAAAACAACTAGTGAATAGGATAGGTATTTTATCAATTATTTCAAAGCCTGTAGTTAAATATATCGTACAATACATTATGAACTAGCCATAAATCTTATTTCAGCAAACTTTGTGCACGTTGAAATTCTGGCTAACTGCAATATTTTCTGATAATGAATGATCACCATCTTAGAAAAATAAAGTATTTAATATATTACTTGGGTGTAAACACTGTGTTTGGGCATAACATAATATACAGAAATGAATTCTATGGCTACAAGTCAAGATATTATGTAAAGACCCACTTGTCCCAAATAGCTTTTCCGATAATAAATCCTAAAAATGCAAGCCGTAAAACTGAGATACAGTAGAATATTTTTCAGTAAATCAAGGGATATACATATTATAAAAAATTTACTTCAGGATTTGCGTAAGTCTTTAAAAGCGTATTTTTTTCCGACAAAAACAATAAGACTATGTACTTTTCTCCTGAAAAATATATAACAACTTAACAATCTGTTTTGAAATTTCAAGTGTTTTTATTTACATTCACTGGGATTCTACATTATGATGTCATGAAAAAGCAGTTCCTGCTAGAGTACATTCTGTATTTCAATCGGAACACGCTCGGCTCTTTCTGTTGTAGATCGTATAAAGGAGACCTCGAAGGTAAGTGTATGAATGCGGACCAAGTTTTGTCCAAATGTTTTACCGTTAGCCTGTTTACACAGCAACAGAATCTCACTGCGGGGAAATCGAATACTCCATAATTTATTTAACAATACATCTATTAATTCCATTAAAATCCGATATATTATTGTAATAATGTCTTTTAACTTACGTTTGTTAACACTTACGCAATTCCTGAGCTTTCGACGAAAAGATATTTGTTTACAGCTTGATGCCAAAAGTAACAATGAGCTAAATGTCACTAACGAAACACCACAGAAAACCGACAGGCCAATCAAAATGAATGATCAAAATGCAACAAACAAAGTCATGGCGTAATGAAACTTGTGTTGTTTCATTGATAACGAAAATGGTTAAATATGTACACAGCTTACGTCCAAGGTTTCTTGACTGGCCGTTGACATGAGAAAGCCGAGTATGCTCCGATTGCTTGTATTTGTATATGTACTTGTATCAGAGGGGTTGTAATTAGTATTAAAATACTGTATTTCTATTAAATACAAGCTTAATGTTAGACAAGTATACATACCCTGTAAAAATGAAAAGATTTCAGCTTGACACCGTAAAAAGAGTAACGCGGACAAACCTTGTATCCAGTATGCGAATTAAAAAAATACACTAAACAGCAACACAATCAAATCCTGGCAATATGTATACTTTTGGTAAATGTATAAATATCCTGTGATTTGAAAAGGTTCTAGCTTGAAAATGTGAGAGATGCAAGGCAGACACACCTCGTACCGTCTTTACGAAATATAACAAATATCTACTGAGTTCAACAACCCGTAATTATGGGAAATGCCACCAAATCGAAACCATGGTAATGCATGCCTTTGGTAAATATATAAATACTCTGTACAGTAACAAGTTTCTACCTTGAAAAACTGTAAGAAACAAACCTTTTACTGTCTTTATGAAATTTAAGAAAAATGTACTAAGTTCAACAACCCAAAATTCTGGCAATAAGCATACCTTTGATATATTTAGATGTATATGTACAAATACCTTGCAAAATGAAAAGTTTCTAACTTCAAAACTAGAAAAGGAGTTAGGCGTATAAACCTTTTAACCTTTTTGCGAACGGAAGAACGGACGATAGGAGAGGGGTAAAACAATATGCCCAGCTTTTCGTCGCGGGGGATAAAATGTAAAATATTAATAATTCTGAAATTATCGCAACTATCAATCTCTTTAAATAACAATTCTATGCATGCTTTTAACGACCTACTTGCTGGGTGAAAACGCAATTAAAGAGGAAACACGATAATCACATATTTCTCATAGTATCCTACGTTCCATAATGGACCATTCCAGCCAGGTTTGGTTTAAAAATGGCCAAGTACCTTCCGAGGAAAAGCATTTGCATGTTAATTCCCATCAGGCCCTATGTTAAACTATATTCCGTAATGGCGGCTATCTTGGACACATGTCGGTGTCACTGGATATAACTTTGAAAGAGGACTATCCAACGACTTTTCCAGTTGAGTTTGGTTTAAATTGGGATTATGGTTTTAGAGGAAAAAAATTGCCCTGGGGCCCTATGTTAGATTCCATTTATAGCAACACTGCGTTTGAGTAAAACCAAAGTAAAACAAAATTATTCCCTTATTACTTGAGCATATTAGGTAAGCACCAGACGTACATATGTAATGTAATTGCATATAATCTATATTTTGCTATAAAATCTACTCATAGTTATAGTGACCTTGACATCTGTCATACAGATCTCAAAATCAATAAAATCTTTCCTTTACTAAAGAAATATGATTAAGTTTGGTGAATGTTGGGTATATAGAACTAAAGCTGATATGTATTTGAGATACCCACAATAACTATATGTATCACCTTTGCAAGTAATTCAGTGTTACAGTTCTTTTCAGTTTGCATTATGACAGCGTCAAGTTTTTACATCATAATATACTGAAAATAATGGCAGCTATCGCTATTCCCACTAATCATCTATCTAAAGGGAGTAAAAATTCATAAGGACTGCTGAAAATAAAATTTAAAAGTACTTCCTGGAATACCAAAATTTTCAATCATTTGTATCTACCGGGGCAACTGAAAAACCTAACACACCACAAAATTTTGGATTTCGCTAGTCCGTGAAAAACTAATTTTTCTAAGTGTGGTTTGTTTGGTTTTCAGGTTCACTTTCACTTTCAGTTATTGTTTAGATGTTTTGACTACTAGATGTCACTGAGGAGAAAGCCTGAAAAACCAAGCTTGAGGCTTGGTAGTTGTTTGAAAACCTTAAAACGCGATATGGTGGTAATCTAGTGTCCATGAGTCTACAACCGTAACCACTCAGTCATCCTAACTGAAAACGATTTGCCAGAAAAAATCTCTTGACATAATCAGAGATACATACCACAGTATGGAACATCACAATATTCCCAACGCTGGTTTACATCAGTTGTGTAACACCAAGGACCATGAGGTTCATTGTCAGGATTGCGACAATAATTGTGATCCCAGTACAGTTGCGGTTTATGATAGTGAGGGGTCTCTGAAGACCAGTGCTGGCAAGTTATTCCAGATTTTGTTGTATTAATTTTACCTCTGTAGTCTAAACCCATTTCATTCATTTTGCATTCTGTAACAGAAAATAAACAGATAAGTGAAAAATTGATAAACAAAACTTGCAAAATATGAGCAGTATCTGTATCACAGATTTGAGGTTACCTGATACATTCTGCTTCATTTTATTCTCTATTTACTGCTATCCTAGCCCTTTAAGTGTTCTTCAAATTTTTAAACTGGCATTGCATAGCTCAGAATGATGGAAGGAACATTAACATTAGCCAGTCTTCTCCTGCTACTGTACTAAACTACTCAAAGTGTATTGAAAATACTTTCCTATAAATATTCTTTAG
This sequence comes from Lithophaga nigra, assembly GCA_028566555.1. NCBI lineage: Eukaryota > Metazoa > Mollusca > Bivalvia > Mytilida > Mytilidae > Lithophaga > Lithophaga nigra. The sequence continues at coordinate 7,743 of JAOXYJ010221891.1, forward strand.
CGGTGTAATTTCACTTTTTGACCATTTCCAATAATTTTAGAAAAAAAAAACAAACTTCATAACTGCATTTGCTTCTAAAATTTAAGGGATTAAGGGAGGTAAAAAGTAAATAACAGAATCTACAATTATAAATTTTTCTAATCAAGTCGTTCTACTTCTCTTTTATATGTTTAACCTTCATCACAGATATCGGCCAGTTCAAAAGTGTCCAGTGTTTGTATTGTTTGTTTTAATGTACAAATTCATAACCATGCAGAAAAAATAGCATAGAGTTGTCCTACAGGTAGCTGTATAGGGCTGGTTGAAAAGCCCTACCATGCACTAAATTGATTTAGTTGTTCAATTTGCTTCCTATGAGAATTTCATAGTGAACCTATGAGCATTCAGTGGTGTTGTCTATGTTACTTTGTAAAAATTACTATACATTATAATTTCTAAGGTTGAAGCCTTTGCCTGATATTTCGCGACTGATATAGATAACGTTTTAACGTGGAAGCCATAGATTTGTTGTCATTTTAACATTGACCTGTTGCTCGGGATAAAATTCGAATTTAACAGCCGCGTTCATTTTAAAATTTCCAACTGATCTATAGCTTCCATGAATTATTTCTTAAGCAAACAATAGAATTAAAGAACTATTAACTGTTTTAAAACTGAACTTCTTATCCTCGTAAACTGTGAGAGTCGCAGAAAATGTTGTAAGTCCAGTGAAACTTTAACACAAATCAATGTAAGAAAATACCAGGAGGCGCCAAAACAAACCCTTTTTTTTTATCTTCATCCGGAAACATTTTTTTTTATCTTCATCCGGTTACAGTAGTTTGAAATATTTCAAAAAATTTCAGAACATTTTAGTATTTATTATGAAGCGCGTTAGTTATTAATTTATTTTGTATTTTATGTTATAATTTTGGGGGAATATCGACATTTCAAAGATAAAAATATAATACTGCACGTGTAATTGAAATATTGTATCTGTATAGCACTGATTCTCATTCTAGAAGCAATAATAGACGTACAAACTTGGCAAAAGCTCTAACCTAACACGATACCAGCCTACTGCAGTGAAAAAACGATAAATTTCATTAAAAGTGCAAAATAATTTTGCTTGAACCAGTATTTAGTTCTCGATCTGCTACTTTTAATAAAAAAACTTCAATAACACTAATTTCCTACTAAGTCACTTACTCATTTCACAGTTCTGACCGACAAACGGCGGGAAACACTCACAAGAGTATGACGTCTCATGTTCGTGACAAATTCCGCCATTTTTACATGGGTCATTCTGACAATGATCTTCCTGTTCTGTGAAAATATATTCAAATACCATTTTACATGATGACCCAATTAATAAATCAATCGCAATAATCAAAACAAACAACACGTAATGGAAATGTAAATTAGTAGGGCCAGAAGGGCACATTTAGCCCTAAAAATCATAATGGCTACCAATACAACATGGTAGATGTTTTTGACATCTTATGACATCAACTTTCAGCAATCAATAAAAGTTATGTTTTATATTTTCATTTATTATAGCCTATTTATTAAAATGACCTTCATAAATAAGATCAAATACAATTTTACCCAAAATAGGCAATTTTCGCGCGATTTTGAATCATATCTTCTACTAGAAGACAATGATCCTCGAAGAAACTTATTCCAGGATAAAAAGATGTATCTCAATGAAATAAACCCTTTTCAAACATAAATAATTTTGTTCGAGGAATGTGACCAATGTCTTCACGCTGTAAAAATGCTTAAAATTATGCGAAAATATGATAAAAAGCTAGATTTTACCTCAGTTACACGGAATTGTGACGTCGCCAATAATGTAATGTATCAAAAGTGCCTTTTCTGTGTTTAATGCGATCTAAAGTTAATATAACATTCATTCTAGATGTCTCATACCACATGCAGTAAAATACGTTCGATTAATTGGTTTAGTTATTGATATCTAGAGTGACCAAAATATCTTTCATCACATTGTGTGCCAGCACTCTTAAACTAAATGTCCAGAATTTCTTCAAATTCCTGAAATTTGATGCATAATGCGTTAACGCACGTCTTAATACGGATGCAGTCATTTTTATTTTGATACATTTTCTTCTAAACACCCTTATATAACACTTCCGTATTGCTACGCCACTTACCACAGTTCTGACCTATAAATGGTGGGAAACACTCACAAGAGTATGACATCTCATGTCCATGACAAGTTCCCCCATTTTGACATGGGTTATTCTGACAATGATCTTCTTGTTCTGTGAAAATATATTCAAATACCATTTTACATGACGGTCCAATTAAAAAATTCAATCGCAATAATCAAACAAACAACAAGTAATTGAAATGTGAATGAGAAGGACCATGAAGGGCACATTTTGGCCCTAAAAATTAAATATATATATATATAAATTAAATACGTATATGTATCTCAGTTGATACGATATGCTAGAGCATCCTCTCTGTATGAGGACTTCACTAACAGAGGTATACTACTAACAA
>JAOXYJ010222002.1:0-10249 GCA_028566555.1 Lithophaga nigra
ACGGGATTTCCTATTTCAGATTTTTGGGATTCGGGATTATATTTTTTTAACTTCGGTACTTCGGGATTTCAACTTTTTAAGTTCGGGACTTTGGGACCAGACCCCCTCCTTCCTCCCCTCATAAGTCAGTTATCAGTTATTTAGCATTTAGAATTCAGAACAAATTAGCTTTAAAAACATTCTGAACGTGAAATCAACCTGTACGCACATCCAAAATTCCATTCTTAATCCATATTTTCCCCCGAGGAAATCCCTGGGTATAGAAATAAAACACGGTTTCTCCGGCCGTGGGGTACGATCCCTCCGCAGGAGGCGTCCACTGATTTTGTGGGATATATAAATATACAACCCGTCCGTCGGATGGGACCTAAAATCCTAAATCCCGTATTGGAAGAATGCCACGATCTCTGTACGTTAGAGAACCCTTGTGACAAGCCCTTACGAGTGAACCATAGACACCCAGTTACAAGGCTATATTTTCCAGCCCCACCGTCCCATCCTATTTTCCTTTCCAGTGGCAGTCAAAATTATGCGCCCAATGAGCCATGCCATTTCCCCCAATGATTATTTGTTGACTTGTTCTTGTCATAAAACGTACATAGCTCTTTTACTGTTTTACTGTGGACTTTAAACAATCAATTATTCTTAAAAACCAAAGGGGTAGCCCTCTTCTAAGTGGTAACGATATAAAGCATTTCTGTATCATAACTTCAATAATCATATTCTTAATAAAGCCTGCTGATTATTGAATTGTCAATATGCTTAACACGTAAATATACAATGTATGCATATTACCCGTGAAAAATCCATTTAAACTTTTATCATTCATGCATACAACTTTCAAATTTTCAACATGTCAAAAAAGCAGTAAAATAAATTTGATTGTATTGACAAACTACTGGACTTGAATATAACTATGATTTACAAGTAGTATTTTTTTAGTTTATATCATTTATTGTCGTCTTGTGTTATCACGTTTATTCAGCTGAAAACAGGCTGGAACAAATCTTGTCTAAAATTTCTTCTAATTTAGTGATAACAGTGCAGAAAAAGCTTCCCTAAATTATCAATTTTCTTCAGTTTTATATAAATTATACATGACCATGAGATCAAATCTATATTTTAAGTTAAATTTACCGTTTCCAATTAAGGTACACAAAACAAAAAGTCAAACGAACTTAATTATGATTTTATTTAGCCATTTGAAGAAATGCTGCCAAAAGAATTGAGAACATAATTTTTCCGGACTGACAACAAAAGTAAAACTTACTCGTCTTCTCTCTTTGAACTGAAAAGATGGGTCCTCGTTCTTTTCCATATTTGGCACTTACTATGTGCTTACATAATGTAGCAAACATATATTACTTTAACGTATATACTGATTTGGCTACTTACCTCCACCACTTTTATAACAGAGATACGGAAATCTCCAAATGTTACCCAGACCAACAGCATATCCAATTAATGATAAGAAATAGTCTAGTTTACCAGACCAGTTCCCTCGTTCTTTATTTTCGTCAGTACTGTCAACCGTTGAGCGACTATCAGAATTGGTAGACTCTGATGATTCATAGACTTTCTGAAATTTAATAAAATAGTTCATTTCTAACATTTACCTGGGTCTTGTGATAACAATAATAAAACTATTAACATGAATTCATCTTGAACAATAATTTGGATTAGAATCTCTTCATAACAGATAAATTATAATTAGTCTGATTAAAATACAGATCCTGTGTCCACGCTTCGCTCACAAGGAGCGGACACAAATTTGCATTTTAATTAGATTGGGATATAATGGAGTACATAGAGGGAATAAGGCAGCATGAGTACATCATCTTGACCAAACGTGGTTCATGGAAAATAATTCACAGACAATTCCCAACTGTTACTTGGTGAGCGATAACTGACTAATAGCGAGCACAGAAGCGAATGTCTTATGAGCGAAGAGAGGTCTATAGCATTAGGTGTATGCGAGGCAATCAGAAATGCAATCAAAGCTATCCGAGTAGTATGCCTTTGAAAAACCATCATCCGACCGGAAAGGATCGAGTTTGTCCGTATTAACAAAATATAGACTCCACAGCAAACGAGTTTAAAAAACCGCTATACTCGTATTGTGGCATTGACACATTTATTTTTTTTTCATTTAGGTTGGTATTCCTGCCTGTGATACCATACTGCCGTTATGTATATATAAAACAAATGTAGGAAAACCTTAGTAACGCCATACCGGGTGTAATGCATCCGTCGCAATATATTCAGGGTATTCAGTGTATCCGGATATGACGCACACTTCATTCCCTCTTTTCGAAATACACAGATTACCAACCTTATTGAAAAGTTCTCTTTCTCGTATATAGAGTCAGTGAAAATTTATTACATTTTCTACTTCAAATTAGCATTTAAGCTCTAAAAATTATGTTCTCCTTAAAATTTTGTTGCCTTCGGGATGATGATAATCAGATTTTTAATCCATATTTTCCAATCTGATGTACTTAATGCATATTTTGAAAGGATAGGAATCAACCATTCATATCAGTAAGTTATTATCTGCTTTGCAGTTAAAATTAAAGTTCAGTAATCTTTTGGCTCATAAATTCGCCCACTCTTGAACTGCCTTTTGACCGGTAATAAATACGTATATGATCGTGAAATGTGATGTTGCAATGCGACAAGTCTAAAATTTGGTTACGCTTTTGCCTCACCAATTATATCATGCTTAAACCAAAGCAATCAGACATAAATATACAGTATATAGATGGCCAAAAATCTGCTATGAAATATGTCCATTCCAACAGTAAGTTCGATGTTAAACAAGAAGCCGCCATGCAAAAAGGTCGAAATTGTATCACACTTCACAACTCGCCGTTATCATGCTTTAACCTAAGTATTATGTTACTGCAGTCTATAGTTGCCAATATTTCTGTTACGAAAATGTCCTTCACAAAAAGACATAAAGACTTGCATCATAAGATAGGACAGGTCTGAAATTGTATTACACATTACTTTAACCAATATAATACTTACATTCAAACATTAAATTATTTGCAATGTATGATTACGCAGAAATATGTCACCAAAGAACACTAATAAAAAGACCAGAAAGTGGGTGCCAAAAGGTCTGAGTTCACCAGTACAAATGTGAAGTCATTGCTATTCATAGTTGCTGAAAACATTAAATCTGTTTTCGTAAAATTTCAATTACAACACAGAAATAAGTACAAGTTCTATGGACATGTGACAGGTTTGAAACTATATATCATCTTACAAATCTCCAATATTATGCTTAAATCCAAATATCAATTCATTGCAATTTATAGTTACTGAGAAATTTGTTTCGAAAATTCTAATTACAAAATACAGTAGGAGTAAGTTCATATACTGCATTAGTTCGAGAGGTCTATAACTGGATCACACCTTACAACGCATCAATATCACGTCACAGCAATTGCTGAGACATCTGCTATCGACATCGACATCTGCTACAGTAGTGTGTGACGGAAGGTCAGACGGACATAGGAAAACCAGTATAACCATCACTCCTTTGGAGTGGGGGTATAATAAATTATAATATTCATCTACAATAGAGACCATATGATTCCAGGAAAAAGTTTTCGATTTTGTACTGATCAATCAAAAGTAAGAATTGTCTAACAGCATACGTCAAATATGACATTTATATGAGAGTCAAAGAATACCTGTAGCAAATATTGAGACATTTTCGCTGTACAAACAAATAGAGGCTAATGAGACTAGAGAGCCTAAATGGCTCCCATATTTTGCTGTGACTTAAGTCTGACAACAAATTACGAAGCAGGTTCACAATTTTTTAAGAACGGAAGCTTTGCATAGAGGACAATTCACTGAGCTTTTCTGGAAAGTTTCACTTCAATCAACCACGTGGTTTCAGACCAGATTTTTGAACTTTCAGTCAGTCCGAAGCGTTTCGCCCTACGGCAGCAATTGACACAAAAGAAAAGATAGTACCGGAATCCCCATAGATCGTTCTTTTAAGTGGTTTTAGACAAGGTGGTTTCTGCAAGTCCGTCAATCAGAAAACATTTTGTCCATATTGATTGCCTTATCGGTGCAGAATGAAGTACCCATTGGTTCCAGGCAAGGTTTCAGTTTATCATAATCCATAATTATAATTTTGCCCTACAGTGGTTATAATGACCGCCTGATCAACACGAAATAATGAAAATGAAGAATCTTCCATAGATCTAATCCATAAAATGTCAGTTGAAAAGTATCAGCTTCTTTCTGACAAGATTTTTGAAATTGCAGCCAATCAGCGCCTATTTTGCCATGTGTGGTTTCCATAAGGCATAAAATAAGGAAATTTTGGAGCACCATCCATAAAACAGATTTATTCAGTCACCTCAGTGATTTCAGATGAAAGAGTTTTTTTTTAATTTCAGCCAATCAGAAATAGTTTTGCTCTGTGGCAGTCATGTACTGATACGTCCGATCGGCTCGAAACGAACAAGTTTGTAAATGACTTTCCACAAATTTTTGCTGTAAAGTTTTAGTTCAGATTTGTGATTTCAGAGATAATTTGAAATTTCAGCTAATTAGTCAATGGTTTCTCTGTAACAGCCATATTCATTGACCAATCGGGAGGAAATGAGAAAACTTTAAAAAGGATCTTCTCCACATAGTGTCTGTAAGGTTTTACTAAGAATTTTAAAATTTCAGCTAATCAGAGACTGTTTTACTGGCCATATTAATTGTCCGATCGGCACAAAAAGATTAAACTTTGCAAAGACCCTCAACAGATCATTTGTAAAGTTTGTATTCAATGAGTCTGTTTGTTTCAGACAAGACGATTTTTTTTAATTTCAGTCAGTCAGAAACTGTTTTGTCTTATGGTGAACACAATGAATGTATGTACAGGATCATTCATAGATATTCCATGGACATAGTAGTGTCCAGCAGAGATGATTTAAATGTGCGAAGACGCAAGGTAATGGCATTAGTTTACATGGCCCTTGGACGGGATATCTAATAGTGAATATCATGTGTAAATAAAATAGTAAGAAAGAGAAGAGCAACTTAACAAATGAAAATTAAGAGAAAATGTTTTAACTACTATGGAATCAAGAGAATCACAATATAATATAGCAGCAGGAGAATCTTTATGGATCATAATTGACCGAATTCTCCACGGTGTAAATAAAGACCAGTTCGCGTGAACTACAGGCTAAGATGTTTACATCATTTTTGCATTATGACACAATTCTTCAATGAAAACAAAACACTTTCACCGCCCTAGGTTAATTGTAAATGATGTTTTCTGGGCAACAGTTCGAGATAAAGTACTGCGTATCTAATAAACCCACTTCGCTAAACCTACTTCGCACTTTCAAGCATTTTTAATATCTTATACTTGTACTTTCCTACGGACGCAGTTATTATTTCTCCACTGGTTTATTACCAGGTATGTACAAGACGTTGTATTGACGTCACCTCAGTTTGGTTGAAGGATATTCGCGGCGTCTGCCATTCTCAATTCAATGTTAATGTCGTTAATTTCCTGTCGTATAACGTGAGTATTGAGATACTGATATCCATTCGACGTGGTATGAATTCTATTTAAAGTCCATTTGCGATGCTATAAAAAATGGAAAATCCGCTATAATTTCTCGTGGGTTTTACGTCAAATTTCCAGATTAAGGGTTTCCGAGTCCACTTCGTTTGTGGGGAACGAAGTGGACAAAACCCTCGATCTGGGATGATGGTTGATCCAGTTGTGGTGAATATTTTTGGTACTATCCAACATGTATCCACAGTTGAAACATCATTGCTTTATGACTTGTAGTATCCAGAATCTTGACTTTTAATATGCATACCTTATTGATCTTAAAATTAATAACCGGGTTCGGGAAAGGACGACCAGATGGACGGATGAACAATTATATCCCCTCCTTGTACGAGGGGATATATTAAAATCATCAAATATTACCACTTTTCATTACTGAAGTTGACACCAATATAAATATAAAGTAATTTTTTAACTTCGTATAAATGCAAATGCAACTCCGACTATTTCACTATGTCCTGAATTAGTTAACAAATCTGGCAAAGACAGTCTTGTTCTCGGATGTTACCGTTCAACAGTGAAAACCCATCGGAACTAGGCTTGCCTGCGATGTACTGTACCTATATGCTCAGTTACAATAAATAATGATGCGGATCATATATTGAAATTAATCCCGGTTATTGGTCATGGAATACTGCTATGAAGGAAAGTACCAAGGTTTCAGGTTACTCTAAAGACCAATATCTACTTCTAAATCTGTGATATTGCTTAAAATGTATGCAAAATACTGCATACATTAAAATATTATTATTTGTCGTGTTAAAAAGAAATATAATTGGTTTTCACTTGTATCTAAGTGGATTTACTATTATTCGCTTAATTTTTCACATATCAATAAAATTTCATTCACTCAACATAAAGCATCATAAACAAGTGCATGTGTATATATCTATAAAAATTTTAGCACAGTGAACACATTGTCTTTTCTGTACCATGTTAACCTAACTAATTAATAATTATGGTAATTAAATGTTTAAACCGAATAAACGTCTTGTAGAGCTGACAGAAAAAGAAGGTTAGTGACAGAAAATGAAGAAATTTCTAGATTTACGAAAGTACATCAGATACCTATCAAGTTGTAATGCCTTTGCTTGTTAGTATTCCCAGTAAACAAAAACAGCATGTGACTACAAATCAAGATGGAAACAGTACTGTTCAGGTCGTGGACCAAACCAAAGTCCTCAGTAAAATTCAATTATAAATAAATAAAGCGCAAAACGAGAGTTTGGAATCTTTTTTATAAACGGCTACAGATATTAACTTTAAAATAAAATATAACGCTGATGAAAAACAAAGTGAAGAGAGCATGCAACATTTAACGAGGTATTTCAGACGAAAACTAGACTGGACAGAAAACTATTGCAAGACAAGAAAATGACTTGGCTTTGTAGAACGTACTTGGGACGTCCTACAAACAGTTATATAACAGCATCGACAGCTATTTGTAATTCGGTAGAATTTGTAATCTGCTCATGAAAAAGAACTGCAAAGTTGAACTGAAGTAGGAAAGTAACGGTTCAATATAATAAGTTACATGTAATTAATAAACATTTGATTTATTTGAAGGTTATTGACACTTCGGAGTGAAACTGTGGTACTGACTAGCATTAGAAATCTAAATTCGTTAAAATATAACACGAGTTTCTTTGGTTGTTTTCGTGCATTTCTCAAACCCTTCACTTGCATCTTAAGGGTGCGTAAAAGAAAAGGAAATATTTTGATTTTAGATTGACCCAATATAAAGCATAAACCCTTTTACGTTAATACTGATCCGGTGATTCTTGAGACGGAAATTCTTACATGATATTTCTCTACGATAAGATCTGATTTCATTTCTTGAAGTGAAATTATAGCGGGGAAATACACAGATTGAAAGATGTATAAATTCTGATAAATTCAATAATTCCGCATGAGGTCGTTCAAGTTTCAATAAATCATAAACTGCGTGATATCAGTGATCATCTTGTCTTTGGATGGTAATGTGCTTTTTTCCCACATCAAAGAGTCAAGGTGGAAAATGGAAAGGTTGAATATTCATAAAATCAGTTTAATCCAACTATTATTATATTTCGTGCCTATACCAAGTCAGGCTACCCTTTTCTCTTTGTTTCTCTCATATGTTGATTTTGGGTCACGGTCATTTTTTTACAAGCAGGGGTTCATTTTTTTTTTCAAAATACCAAACGGAGCTTGGGGATCGAAATTTAAATTCAGTAAAAACATTAAGACCACCTTCACCTCTTTTTCCTTGATATCTTTATCATCTGGTCACACTCTAATGAGGAAAATTAGCTAAATACTATAATTTAGGGTGCGACGGAACATCAGTAAAGCATGCTTAAAGAACCAAATGACAAGAAAGAATTGATGACAGTAGTCATTTCTATATTGAACAAAATGTTTATTATTGAGAAAACACAGGAGAAAATTTATTACTGATGACTATGTACACCAAAAAGTATATCGGCAGAAAAATATAAAGGCATTTTTGACACATTCCCATTTGCCAAATGTCTATGTTCGATCCCTGAAGACGCAGACTTAGATCTGATCCAACAGCCACGACAGATTGATCCGATTCCTCCTTCGCGCTGCAGAAAACACCTATTGGTGTATGATCCGAGTGAGTGACGGGCATCAATTTCAACACTACAAGTTATTATGGGAAGTAAAAATGATTTTATTTTTTCATTTTTTGGGGACTTATGTTTTGTACTGAAGTTTGGTTAGGGGAGAGTCACATTGATTTTGTCCTGATAATTCTTCAACCATCTGCCTGATAAATAATGACCGTATCCTTTGATCTTTTCCTGTATTTGAGAGAAGTAGTGGGATGTATGTTCATTACTAATCGTTATCTTTTTTTTAATGAATATATCTGTCATCAAACATGTACATTGTTGTAATATGTCATAAAAATGCAACTTAAGTGTTTTTATTACCTTGAACATAAAAATATTAAATAATAGGTCGAGGTCATGTACCATTACACCATAATTAAAACATCTGTAAAAATAGGAATGTGTTAAAATTCTAAACACATTGGGGAAGGAGGGTGTCTGGTCCTGAAATCCCGAACTTAAAAAGTTGAAATCCTGAAGTCCCGAATTTAAAAAATATGCTATCCCGAATCGGATCATGAAAGGGTAAATCCCGAATTTCAGAGCTTAAAAAGTCCCAATCCTGGAGTCCAAAAAAAAGGTCCTTCTAAACATCCCACACCCTCATAATACAACACGTATTCTTAATGATATACATGTTATATTTATTATTTTCTGCAATGTTATTTTAATTCCATAAAATAATTTTTCTGTTTGAACGCGGAAAATTGAAATAGCTGTTTAAATGTAGCTGACATCAAAATAAAAGTGTCACTAGAATTTTGTTCAGAGTTGACGGACCGATTTTAGATTTACTGCAGTAATCATGGCATTAAATTCGGCACAGGTGCAAAATTCAACATGACTGAAATTGTACATCTGTAGCTGTAAAACATCAAAGTAATGAAGAACTGATCCCAAGAGATAGAAATTGACAGACAAAAGATTTAAATACAACTTTATGTACGTATTGGGTGAAAGGACAGTGGTCTCAAATCTTCCAAGGTCAAAGATTTCTGAGTCCACTTTGTTACCTAAAACTCGAGACTTGGGAAGATGGTCTCGGATAGATAAAAAAGTGAATATATTTTGACATTTTGATTAGAATATTAATATCATTGTGTTTTTTTAACTTATTTATCCTTCATCGGGATCGGGGGTCATCATGCGAATTTCGGGTCGTTTTTGTGCTATCTCGATGCAATACATGTAAATATGGTAGTAGATCCAAGTGTGGACGAATTTTGCGACGTCGGTCTACTGCAGCTGTCGATTCATTTACCATGAACAACGTCGCACTGTCGTCATTGCGACAAAACTGCCTAACGGGAATGATACTAAATTCGTATCCCGTCCGAAGATAAAGTAAGGACAATTATTTTTATTGCATACTTGTTGCTATATCAACGATATTTTTTTTCATAGTAACTACGGCCTTACTCTGTAAAACACCTTTTCTTGATTTGTATCAAAGCTGCTGTCATAATATAACAATGAAATGCTCATGGACATTAAAATTCTTTTCTCTATAAGATATAGTGAGTTCTAATACACCTGGAAAAGCACAAATTTAAGCTGCTTATTCAATATTCCAATATATGATTGTTCTTAATCCCAAATTGAAAGTGATAAGCAGACATGGTCTGCAGAAATTCCCAGGACATGCTGGACATACATTTGTGTGTGTGTGTATGTGTATGTCCACAGACAATGTACAAGGAAGACAATGAACAGTATATTAACAGGAAAATGGAACTTTATACGTTTGAAAAAAAATCTTCCTGTTTCCTTTATATGTACAAAACACTTCAAAAAATTTATCAACCTAACATTTACTAAATGTAAACCACATCAAACAGAAAATATAAAAGTTTCTGAAATGAAAAGATAAAAAAGCGTCATAAATCATTCATACTATTGGAAATTAATACAATACTTGGTTTTATTTGTTCCATTAAGCGAAAGTAACAGTGGCGGATCCAGGATTTTCAAAAAGGGGGGGCCCGTCGGAAAATTTTGCCTGTAAGGGGGGGCCCGGCTGTCA
>JAOXYJ010222112.1:0-10247 GCA_028566555.1 Lithophaga nigra
GAAAATGAATAGAAATATAGGTGTTACTGTGCAAAAAAATTCAAGGCATTCCTTATGAAAATCAAGAGGAGTTACAAAATATTTGTTAAAAGTTAGAAATGTCACCAGCGAACATCCTTAAGCGTCACAAACAGATGTTTGAACACGTAAACATGTCCTGCCAATTTCTTTGCCAACAATGTCGGTTTGAAAGGTAACTTTCAGATATATGGAAGCATGACAAAAATACCAAACCGAACATCATGGAGAATAATGAACAATTAAAATGTATTTTAAAGTCTTTATCTTAATGTATATGTATAAAGAGCTGCAATAACAAGGGTATATTACATAAATAAACTGTCAGTTTGAAATTGATGAACCTCAGTCTCTAGGGTTCTAAGTACTTATAATTTTACGAAGGCAGAAAAACTCAAAATTTCATAAACTATCTGCAGTGCAAGCCAATGAGAAGTCTTGCGTTAATTTTCTTATTCATATCTAATTTATCCTTATGGACTCGCTTATTTTAGAACACTGGTAGATGCTCTTCTACTATTTTCTTTAAAGACAGACATACAATCACTACCAAGAATGAAAAAATTTCAATCTATTTTCCTTCCAAAACATCAATGTTATAATCGTAGGCAGTAAGAGTTTTGATAAATAACTTTACTCCAACAACCGATTTTAACACAGAGTATGTTAAAGCGATTGAAGTATATCTACTAAGAAAACAGAGAATATATTGCCAAAGGGTTTAAGAACCAATGACAGAAATGTTACAGCAAGTTATCATTAAGTAAACACACCAAGTTTCAGTGCACGAAGTATCACAAAATAAATAGTATTGAATTATAATGTAATACGAAAGGTATTGGTTGCTTAGTTGCATGAGGACTGGGCAAACATTAAAGAAATACAAATGAAATGAAAATATATACTTATATAATAGTTAATAGTGTAAAGGGCAATATCAAGATATATAGACTGCCCAAGGGTTAGGGTATGGACCAAGACATTACTATCAGCCTTTGCTGGGATACAGGTTATCCAACAAAGTTAACACAATATTGACACCCATTTATGTCCCAAATCCTGGTGGCAATATTTTATATCATTGCCTTTTGAAAATTTGCCAATCTTTGCTTTTCCGGACGATAATTATCCAGTTTTATTAAGATACGTCGAGCAGTTGCTGAGATCAGGTTAAAGCAATTTGGTAGCCATGTTTGTTAAAAGCCCTTCCATCCATATTTGATATCGCAAAATTCTGAATAGTTGCATCCAGAAAGTTCACATTTCTTTGATTAATGACCGACCGCGATTCAAATAACAGCAGTTTACCGCAGGAAACCTGGTTAATAAAAAACAATGTTAATACTACAAATAGCAGTTCGACACGAACTTTCAGTTAGTCGATCTATACATGTATTATTATGCGTGTATATACTTGAAGCTATAATACATTTTCCAGCATTCAGTTTTGATAATAATTCCGGTAAGTCTGATAAAAGACGAAATTTATACGGAAAATTGTCTGTTCTTTTCAAAAATAACACTTACTCCATCTAAATGCAAACAACAATGTCATTTTTGTATACTATGTCTTCTGTTTTATCCATGTTTGTTAATTGTATTTCTCTTTTAACGCTTTTTGCCACAGTAAAAAATATCAAATATTTGGACATAACGAAAAATGAGTAACACTGAAATTATCTCTAAGTCTTACAATGAATATATTCCGAATCGAGAGCAAAAGAAATCCACAAAAGATAAATGGAGCTTCGATTCATTACTTTCCGTATTTCATTACTGTTCCCCAATAGGTAATATGAATCAGAGCGAGTGTTTGATATAATGAATTTCATGATTTTACTGACAGAACGGAATTGTGCATCGTGGAATAAACTTAGAAAATATCTAAATAAATATAAATTTATTGATAAGTTGAATTGCGTTACCTTTGTGAATTCTGTTGTATAACTATAAATCACCTATAAAAGATGTGGAAACTTTTATTATATTGCTTAACTGTAGTCGAGCAATCTTTATCACAAGTCTATATACAATATTAGTGCAGTGTCTTAAAATTAAGTTTATGCGTATGAGGCTTAGAAACTGGGGGAAGGCGAGGTTTACCCAGCTTTTCCCCAGTTTCGGGCCGAATACACATAAACTTTATGTTTTAAGACACTGCACTAATATTGTGTGTACCTTGCGTCTAAGGACATTAAAAATTAATTTAAATATTTTTGTAGTAATAAAGTAATATCCCTTTGTATCCTCTGTCAAC
Organism: Lithophaga nigra; assembly: GCA_028566555.1. NCBI lineage: Eukaryota > Metazoa > Mollusca > Bivalvia > Mytilida > Mytilidae > Lithophaga > Lithophaga nigra. The sequence continues at coordinate 2,276 of JAOXYJ010222112.1, forward strand.
AACAGCTTGGAACACCTGTGCTGAAATGTACAACATGTAAGTACCAGTTTGCAATACTAAAAAAAGCAAAGTAAGATCAGGTTACCAGGAGACTTTATTATGCCAATAGCATAATAAAGCTAAAGTTTATTTGACAGTCTTTATACTGTTAGTAGATCAAACAGCTGCACGATAAAACACCATTGTCGGGGGTTCGAGGCCTGCTCGCTCCGCTTCACGTTTCAAGGTTTCCAGACGCGTACCAAAGTCGGGAATTTTACGGGTCAGTTTGATACAAAAATATAGTGTCCTGGCTTTCCTCCCCCAATAAGTCTGTTAGTCACTATAGAGCTGAAAAATTGCTGAAAGTGACGATAAGCTTCCAACAACCCACAACTCAACTAGCAAGAAATCCTTTTCTTCTCGGAATAAGAACACAAGCCAAATCTAGCAAGGAAAAGGCAGTACACAGATTTAACCTGACTTAATTATTAAATTTTGACATGTAAAGGTTACTGAGTTTAAAAAGGCAATTTAAAAGCATGTTCTTGTTGTGAAAATAATATGATATTAAGTTTTTTATTCTTTTTTGTTCCGACGAATAACTATAGAATATCTTCGATTTGCGAAACATGCAATTGATAATTATCTGCAACCCACAATTTGATACCACTTTCCCACTAGGAACCGATTCAAAAAACACATTTTTAACTTAATTATGATATCTTATGTGCATTCAAGTACGCTTTCCGATAATTCATAACTTTTGACTGTTCATCAGGTAACACATTTCGTGTAAAAGTAGAAATTTTATAAAATTACATAATATCTAAGGTGTGTCTGTATTGAAATCTTAGAATGCATATGAAACAAAAAGAATTACGTAATTTTATCTGAAAGATCATAACAGAGGCTTTCTTTGACGAACGCATATCAAAGTACAGCTTCATGAATAAAATTAGTTATATTAAGGGTTTGTCAGTTCAGTACATATCCATCATATTTCTTTATTTCTACGTTCAGGTTAAAATGGTTAAAAATCACCATACCAGCTAATAATATGAAAACTTTGTTTATTACATTGAAAGCGATGAAATATCGTGATTTTTTTCTCTATAAAAGAAAAAAAATGTAAGTTTGAGATCTCCTCTAGCGTCCACATAAACAGGTAAAATATTATTGAAAGAAACTGCTTTAATCCTTAGTCTTTATGACAACACTGTCTTATACGTAAATGTTGTTTTACATCACAGGATGAATTGGCACAGAATATACGAAAATAATGCATATGGATAAATTATGAGAATTTTCTTAATTTAATCTCAAAATGGCGTCGTCTTTTAGAATATTAAATTCTTATTTACAGTATATAAAGAAAATAGCGACAAAAGCTGTGCAAACGATTTTACATCCTAAAAATCGGAGGTACACGTGAACATAAACGAAATGAATATGAAGGGACATTCAGAAAATAAAAATGCGAGGTTCTTTGGCTACGTGAAAATACGAGGCGTACTGCCTTTAACAACCTTTGCATAAAAATCCCTAAAATATCGTCAAATCATAGTTTTGACCAACTTGAAAAAGAAATTTTGCTTCCCACATATATATGTGTATATATATATATATATAATCAGTTTTACATCCTTGTTTCAGTATGCTGAAGTACATGATAATTTTCAAACAACAAACCTTTTAATACTAGTTAACAAATTCATGATTTTCACATAAAACAAAAATAGCTTATTTATGGATGGGAACTTCGACAGACAACAGCGAAATTCAACATATATATAAATGAATTTCAACCATGCAAACATTCATATTTAGTCCGCGTCGGAAGTTATCATGTTGTAGTAATACAAAAAATAAATGACAGAACTGTACGAATATCTATAAAATGAAAGTCCACGGTGATTTGAGCATAATTTTCATATGGGTTTCAAAAAATAAGTCAGGTGATAAAAATCTCATTTAAATGTCATGAATATTCATCCAAAAATGGTCTCCATTTTGCCAAATAGAAACATGACCGCAAATAGAGTGTGAAGAGATTAATTACAAATCCGACAAATGCAATCTTTCGTCAACCCCTTACCCTCCAAAAAACCAAAACAAACTGAGGAGTCTGATATGATAGTAATTGACTGAATGAAAACTCGCTTGACGAGCATGTCCGTTTAGTTGCAAAGAAAAAAAAAAAACAAAATGCAGAATAAAATGAAGGAAATGAGTATCTTATCTAGATATTGTGATCTGGCCGTAGGGTTCATTTTCAATTGTACAATATTCGTCAAATATGGTAACGTGAAGGAAAATGTTCAAGAGATAATTAGGAAGAATAAAGGACGACAAATTTGATTCTGCTGAAGGTTGGGAGTGCAAATTGGTCTGTTAACAATTAACAGACATATCATTTTAATCAATGTTTAAAAAGGTGAACAAAAACTGCAGTACCAGTAATGGCTGAAATCGCAGACAAAATTTTATATTTGCATCAAATAAACTGAGAATTAAAAACAAGTATACAAGCAGCTATCCCTTAGTAAGGAATGTATTCAAAAGCGCTATTTGAAAAACTTTTCAGAAAAGAAGAGACAGCAAAATAACTTTAGGTGAATGAAAAGGTTTTCTCCTAGTCTTTCAATGATTGTAAGCTCAACTGTCAGGTTGTAGAAGTTTGCATACGCGAGCTTGCTTGTAAATTGCTCTAACTCTTGCATTTCACGTGGCAAAATTCCATTATTCATATTTAACTTTTTGAAATACAATGTAAATTGTCAGGGAAGCAGACAAACTTCATCTGTTCCGAATTTGATGGTTACCATCATGACAGACAGTGCATTATGTGTTAGTGTTCTGTTTTTCATAACACTTACATCTTTTAAATCAGTCTCCAAAAAAAAAAAGAACTAATTAATCAGTGATTTATACATTTATTTATAGTATTTCACAATAATATTTCAAACCAACCATCAAGTACATTATAGAATAATAAAACAATCAACATGGCTATGTAATTGATTTTGTATGTTATTTTTGCATGATATACCAAATTCCATCTTCGCCTTAACTATATTCCCTTTCAGTCTTAGTAGTTCTCAACCCGTCTTTTACTTAGATATACCAGTTAATGCGAAATTGGAGATACCCTTCACCCTAGACCTATAATCTTGATTGAAAATATATGGAAATGATTTTATTTGGAAATGTTTTCTGAAGATGGAAAACAAACCCGTTCTGAGAATATACTTTGAACATCGGCTGTTACATAATGTCTTAAAAGTACATTTCGTGGATGATAACTGTTGGAATTATCAGCATTAAGCACGTTTCTAATTTCAAGTAATTTCCTGAAAGAGTAAAAGGCTGTTACTTAAGGTTCTCGCGCTAATGTTTATTCTAGATTCGCTAGGACAAAGATTCCGTAATGCTAAATCTCCATATTATAAAATGTACAAGGCATATACAATATATTTTGAAATTCACGGTATTTGTCGCAGAATAAAGTAATTGAAAATATTTACAGTAGAAATAAATATTTTAACGGTACTATGGTCAATGTTATTTTTCCTTCCTTTAATGAATTCGTCTGGAACATGTTTTTGCGTTTCTAAGCAATTACAGTTGTCTGGTCTTGATATTGATGTTAGCGCAATATCATGTTATGTAGGCTTGAAATTTTCAGCCTTATTCCATTGAAACTGTAAAAACGGTTTCTTTTCATTTTTATGATGAATTTATTAAAACAGACTAAACTGGACATGTGATTTGACTGATAGAAATGACATAATTCTCCACACACTTCCGTTTGTACTTCTAATCCGTAAAAGACAATGAAAATAGCATTCATGCAATCTAAATTGCAGGAAGAGTTTATATAAGAATTTATTTTTTGTGGCTTATTTTACTGCTTAATGGGACCCAACAGAAGAATAAAAAGTCATGACCAACGTTTCAGGGACAAGTCTTATTTCAACAAACTCCCATTTTGGTCCCTTTAGAGCCCGAAGTCAGGAATAAAGATACACATCTCCTGGTGATAGGGACAGTAATATATCACAATAATACCTATTATTCAAAAACTGCAAGTCGAGGATTCTTATGACAAAGCTTATTTTAACAATATACCTTATTTGGATCAGAATCCATCAATATAAAACAGCCAATATTATACGTCTAGTGATGGTAATGAGCAATACTATACAAAAAATCAGACTAACAAAATAAAACTAAAGAGCAAATTTTATCAAACAGACAAATAAATAGACGGACGGACTCATTATGATATCACCGAACTTGCTAGCGTCTAATTTTTACTGTTACTTAAGACATGTTAAAGAAATATATCATGTTTGTCAGGAGTATTTCAGAAAAATACATGTCGAGAGACAATAAGTAGTTTGTGCCACTACAATTATCAATCGACAAGAGGTTACATGTATCCATATGTCGCCTTGATAAAAACAAGATAAACATAGAGCATAAGCCCTGGCAAAACAAAAGTAACTTACGGCAGATGTCCTGAACAAACGAAACTAACTTAGAGGACCGCTGCAACTAAACCGTCCTGATGACATTACGAAATGCCTTTAAGTTAATTTAAATCAAAGCTTAGGTATTAAATTTTCTTTAAAGAAAACCCGGAATAAGGAGATACTAACGAATGTTTTCATGTGTCTGGATAGCATTAAAGGCTCTTTGAAAGATTTTTTTATGTGTGAACTGAATAAAGTTTAAGGAATTAATTTGAAAATTGTGAGTGAAAGAGTGGGCTTAATACACATTAATAAATTCCGTAAAACAGCCTTTATTACTTGTAACTCCAAATATTCAATGTAATAATTGAAAATTTAACCTAAATAATTATATTTCAAATATCGAAATGCGCATATTTGTGCACTAAATTTGGTATCATAGATTGTTATATATCAAAAGGATTATATTGCGGGCATATTAACTTGTTACATGACGTCAGAAAGTAAATTTATAAATGTGTAATTGTTTTCGTTTTCATGGTATCAACCAATAGAAATGTAGCAAATATACAACACTGGAATTATGACGGCGTTAACGTTTGGCTTGAAAATTCTTTATATTTTTTTTTAACTATTTCAACCAAAATCAAGTTATATTTATCTGAGAAATTTGACCAATATAAAGATATTGTGAATAACACCATACTGACATACCTTCGACACTATAGATTTCTTTGTCATGCATTTAACCTTTAATCCACGCGCAATTATCAATCATGAAAAGGCCGATCATCGACTACAACGAATCGCGTCTGATAATCAACATTCAAGATTGTCTGGACACTCTAACCTAATACGTCTACTTAAGTAAAGGTGAAATACTCGTCAATGTGTCATTCAAACAGATTTTACTGTCAGTTTAGCAAAGAGATCATTTTCGGCAGCGCTATTCCTTTGTTTGAATTTCTTTATTACATAAGACTGACTCATGTGTACATTTGCCCAACATGTCTTCATTTTGGTTTAGTGAAATTAAATTTTCTAAAACTTCTGTGGCAATAGAAATGATCTATTTTCACCTCTGAAACTGTGAAGGTTAAAATACTGTTTGATCAAACTTAACAAAGTGTGTTTCCTTCCAGACTTGTGTTTATTTCATTTGCTTTGTAAGTTTGATTGAAAATCAATACAAACGCAATTAAATTTAAGAAATAAAATATCTGTATCACAGACGCAGCTCACTATAATAGACAACTTGGCCTTATTAATTGACAGAAACTGTACATTTCTCGATGAAAACTATATTTGTAAGTCATAAATGGACAAAACCGAGACATCTTTAATTGACTAAACTTGTATTAGCTAGATTACACTTTATTAATTTCAATTTACTTTTAAATTGGTTGGACTAACGGCATCTATGTTTTATTTAAATTATCCTGCGTGACAAAATGTATACCTCTTTCAGATGAATTTGACTTTGCTGGGCTCTACAGGAAATATAGTGATACATTAATATTCGATCAGATCGACAGAAACAACTTTATTATTATGGATATATCCATATTTGAACAACGTCCCTAAAGACGGGATACTGAGACCGAAGGAATAAGTAATAAAGATACGACTGAATGAACCATAAAAATTCCTTGGGCTATTTCAGCAGGAAACACCTTCCTTTGAATCATTTTTACATATATATATACTACTTAAGGCGAAATTAGAGGATAGCTTTGACTCAGATCTATAATCTTGATTGAAAATGTATTGAAAATGTTTTCCGAAGAAGATGGAAACGAAACCATTCTCAGAATAACTGTTATATAATGTTTTAAAAGTACATTGATGAACAATTAATGCTGTAATAATCAGCAGTAAGCACGTTTGTAATTTCTAGTAATTTCCTGAAAGAGTAAAAGGCTGTTAAATCAGGTTCTCGTGCTACTGTTTATTCTAGACTCACTTGGACAAAAATTACGTAATGCTGAATCTCCAGAATATAAAAACGTACTAAGGCATATACAATATATTTTCAAAACCAAGGCATTCGATGTAAAATAACGTAATTAAAATTTTTACAGTCAAAATAGATATTCAATAGTAAAAGGTCAATATTATTCATAAATGAGTTTATGTAGAACATGCTTTGCGTTTTAAGGATGTAACTGTTGTCTTTTTTGAAATTGCTGCATATGAGATATCATGATTTCCAGTCTTAAAATTTAAGCTTTATTTCGTTATGATTTATTTCGGTTTTATTCCCATTTCCTCAAAACTTGGAACCGGCGACTGACAGAAATGAAGGCATCATTCCCGGCAGTGCCGTTAGTTTACTCCAGAGATACTTTAATATAGTAAGGAAACATTCATGCTCTGTATAACTGAGATGAGTTCCTATAATAAAAATTATTTCCTTTTGCTTAATAGACCTTTTCAAAATTAAGGTTGTCGCCAATTTGGATTTGCCTCCATGCAAAACGTCAAAATCCAACTTTACTGTGACGTTAGAGCAACTCAGGACGATCGCTATGTCAATTTTTAACGTCAAAGTAAACTTTGCCTATGACGTTTCACATTGGGTAACTACAAGTTGGCTCCGCATTATCCTTGAAAAGGTTTAGTGGACTCCAACTAATAAATAAAAACTGAAGATTTTACTGCACATCTGGTAAAGAACAATACCTTATAAAGAATAAATCCCTGAACTCAAAACAGAAGGAAACATTTCAGGAACAAGCTTCGTTTGAACGAATTACGTGTGTGGCTCCTTAGAGCTCCGACGTCAGGAATAAAAAAATACAAACTAAAAAAAACAATACCATATTAAATAATTTTTTGAGCTCGAATTAAAAAAAAACTTGGCGCATGAAATGTCCCCGATTGCCCCGTAATGGCCAGGAAATCAGGAACAAAAATATACAAGAACTTTCTACACATCTACAGATCGTAAGGAACAGTTCTGTACAACAATAATACATTTAAACTAAAAACTACAAGAGGAGTTCTCGTGAAAAACCTAATTTTAAGAACTGAATGTACCTCTTTGGTCATTTATTGGACTCATTTTCCATAAATAAAAAATACGAGCTCTTATTACACATCTGCAGACGTAATGAGCGATACTGTACACAAAAAGTAGACTAACAAAATTGAAAAAGAAAAGAAATTTTATCGACAAGACAAACAGACGGGTAAACGGACTGATTGCAAAACTCCCAAACTATCTTTGGATAGTACATGAGATTCGACTGGTTAACGTCTAATTTCAACTACAGCGATTGGAACGTTCAACATTACCAAAAAATCGTGTATGAGTTATGGGTCAATCGGTAATCATTCAATGGTTCATGGGTTATGCTGTATAATTCTATCGCTCAAGAGTCAATAGGGAATGGGTTATGGGTTATCGTTTATCATTCATGGTGTAACGCTCATGGTTCATCGCTCAACGTTCAATCATTCATTTTTGAAATCATTGCATTTGATTGGTCCACAACGAAGTTCGTTTCACAATT
>JAOXYJ010222223.1:0-16703 GCA_028566555.1 Lithophaga nigra
GTAATTTTTCAACCATATTCAGGACAAGAACATATTATGATATGGATATATGAATCCTGCTTTGTACTAGACCAACACGCTGAGTTGGATTTTTGTAGTGCTAGCTCACTGAAGCAATAGTCCGCAGGAAGACATGTCACCACATACGGACACATTATACTGACTCCGAGCCGACCAATCTTTGTCCTACTCCTTAATGCTGCGAGCTTAGTGGAGAAGCAGCAAATACCAATTTTAATGTCTGGTTTGACCCGAGACCGAACCCATGACCTCCGCACTAGACGCGAGCACACTAACCATCACACCACCGAGGCGGTTAGAAGATAACCGAAGTTGAAATAATGAAAACATGAAATCATATATCAAGAGGACCGGATAATACATTTACCAGAAACAAACAAACATACATAAATTCAAATATGGAAACAAAAGTGGAAACAACACTGCAAACTAAAGCTAAGAAAGTAACAACTCCCATCAAAACAGGAAATGATATCAGGTGCTCCGAAAGGGTAAGAATGTTCTACTCCACATGTGGCAACCATCGTATTGCCCGGTCTATAAATTAATGGCAAAGTAAGTAAGGCTGACGGTTAAAAGGCCAATAGCCTTTTCCATTTTGCGGTTCGAACTTGTAAAATCGGTTTGTTCATGGTTTCCCGTCTGTTATGAGCTAAGGGAAGTAAGGGTACCAGATCTTAGTTTAAGTAGATATAATTTAAAAGGCCCTAGGTGGGCGATACAGAGAATAGGATAGGCGATAGAGACACTCCATAATGATCAACCTACTCGTAATGGCGGAGATAATATTTCCGTACTGATGACATTACTTTGGGCTTAACGAAACTTTGACTGAGTAGTTGTTTTACAGCAAATATCTAGAAAAGCTATGTTTATGGCATGTATGCATGAATAAGTATTTATATGTACCTAATATCGTTGCATATATTTGCTTCCCGAGCAGGTTACATGTAATTCTGCAATCGTTCAATTTTTCCTTCTTGAATATGCGTCTGTCTAATTTCTGTTTCAGGTTTATTATCCAAAAGGCAAATTACAAAATCTCTAAATCTCGTTTACCTTTTGGTCTATTCCCAACATTACTGTCTTTTACCTGAAAGTAGGACGTCTTTTAATTTTTGTGTAAACTTATTTCGATGATACAGCAAAAATGTTCTCTGCGTACTGTAACGTTTTCGGTGGTGTAGGTCACTAGCGCAGTTGGCTATAAGGCATTAAGAACGACAACGTGTTCTAACAACTAAGTTTACTAAACAATGGGCGGAAGCATGTGCTTTTACAATAAGGGGACGTCACTCTACATGCAATGCAATCGTGTGATTAACAAAACACATAATATTACATCTCCTTCCTTTTAAAGAAAAAAAAACAAAGACAATTAAAGTCTCTCAATACTGAAATATTTGACTAGAATGAATTGACTGTTCATTTCAATGTCCACTGTTATGCAACGAGCATTCAACATAATGAGTAGGGAAAATGCACACTAACTAACCTAACATCTAAAAAAAAAACTATTTACACTGAAACAATAATCTTTGGTTTAACAACCCTTCCAGAACGGGTAATGTATGGCTGATTATCAGGACTATTTGTGGGCGAAATTTCTTTCATAGGACTTGATGACTTATCAGTAGTTTCAATGGGATATGTACTTGTATCTACATCATTTAATGGGGAATCAGCTGAGATACTTTGAAAGGGATCACTGTTGTGGTATTGCCAAAGATCAGTTTCATTTGAATTTAGCAGGTGGCGACGATTTCGTCTATACATGACACCATCTTGGGTTTGGACTGTATAAGACCTATCATTGTGCTTCTGAGTAACAACAGCAGGTTTCCATGATTTGTTTGGCTGTTGAATTCTAACAGGGCTACTAACCTCAAGAGGGGGCAATGTTTTAGATCCAATGTCATAATACTTCTTTTGTTGATTAAGACTCGATTCCATTTTACTATGTACAAGCAAAGGATTGGGAACCTCAGGCTTTAAAGATGTGTTTGTTGAGGGCAAAATGGAACGAAGTCTGCGGCACATGAGCAACTGGGATGGTGAGAATCCTATGTCGAGGGGGGTTGTGCGGTATTCAAGAAGACCGAGATATGGATCTCTGTTGCTAGACTTGGCTTTAGCTAAAATGCGTTTGACCGTTTGGACTGTCTTTTCTGCAAGGCCATTAGACTGGGGATATTTTGGGCTAGATGTAACATGGATGAAGTTCCAGTCTTTAGCAAACTTGTCAAACTCATGTGAAGAATACTGGGGGCCATTATCAGAGACCACTTTCTCTGGAATACCAAATTTGGAAAAGACTGTCTTAAGTTTTTTAATTACTGTCTCACTTGTAGTACTATGGAGGGTTTCTACTGAAAAGTAACGGCTGAAATAGTCTACTACTAGTAAGAAATCTTGATTATTCCAGGTGAACAGGTCGGTTGCGACTGTTTGCCATGGGTATTCTGGGATCTCATGGGATACTAAGGGTTCTTTGGGGTTGGAATTCCTTTTTTCCAAACAAGTTGTACACTTTAAAACCATATCAGTGATTTCTTTGGACATATTTGGCCAGAACATTATATCACGAGCTCTCCTTAGACATTTGTCTACTCCCATGTGACCAACATGGACAGCTTCTAGCATTTCTGATCTAAGGGTTTTGGGAATAACAATTTTCTGACCTTTCATAATCAGACCATCTATAAATGACAACTCATCACGATGATTCCAAAAATCAACCACAGACATGGGACATTCCTTTCTGGTATCTGGCCAACCTGACAAGATGAGTTTTTTCAAAGAAACCATTTTCTCATCAGTCTGGGTAGACTGCTTAATGAGTTCTAGCTTACGGTCACTGACTGGGACACTCGAGATAACAGTATGAACATGAGCTTCCATACCTTCTGACAGCTCTGGGTAAGTATCGGGTAAGTATTTGCGAGATAAAGTATCCGCTACTGGAATGCTTTTACCAGGGAGGTGGTAAATGTCAAGGTCATACCTATGGAGTTGTAGTATCATACGTTGGAGCCTTGGTGGCGCTGCATGAAGGGGTTTATTCATGATACTCACTATCGGCTTATGATCAGTTTGCACTTTAACCTTGTGACCATAAATATACTGGTGGAAACGCCTACACCCAAACAAAATGGCAAACATCTCTTTTTCAATTTGCGCATAGTTAACTTCACAGGGGGTGAGGGACTTTGAGGCAAATGCAATGGGCTTACCTTCCTGCATAATTGAAGCTCCTAAGCCATATTTGGAGGCATCAACCTGAAGGGTAAGTTCTTTCGTGGGATCATAATAGGACAATACTGGACCAGGTGATTGCGTAATAATGTCCTTGACCTTTTGAAAGGCTTGTGACTGGGGATGATCCCACGAAAACTCAACGTTCTTAACCAAAAGTCTACGCATTGGACTGGTAACCTCTGACAAATTGGGGGCAAATTTAGACAGGTAATTGACCATGCCAAGAATGGTTTCAAGTTCTGCCTTATTTGTAGGGGGCTGCATATCTCGCACAGCTGTGACCTTGGCAGGATCTGGCTTAAGACCTTCTGATGTCACAATATGACCAAAATATTCAAGTTCAGACACACCTACTTCAACTTTATCTTCATTTAGTTTGACACCTTTTTCCTGTGACCTTTTCAAGACTGCTACCAAGTTTTTATCGTGCTCTTCCCTTGTGTGACCAAAAACCAGTATGTCGTCAACTATTGCCACAACACCACTGAGACCTTCGAAACATTCGTCAATCTTGCGCTGAAATTCATCCTGGGATGACTTCAGGCCGAAGGGCAAACGACAAAACCTATAACGCCCAAAAGGGGTATTAAACGTGGTCAAGTAAGACGACTCTTCACATAATTTGATGGCCCAATATCCTGACCTGGCATCCAATTTGGTAAAGTATTTAGCGCCAGAAAGTAGGGGTAGCACATCTTCTAGCGTACGCATTGGATAGTGGGGGCGCATGATTGCACGATTCAAATCCTGGGGATCTAAACATATGCGTAGTTTACCAGACTTTGGTTTCTCTACTATGACAAGGGAGTTAACCCATTCGGTTGGGGTGCTGACTTTTGTGATGATGTGTGCCTGTTCCATGCGATCAAGCTCAGACTTTAGCTTGTCACGTAAGGCAAAAGGGACTCTCCTAGGAGGGTGCACAACAGGGGGCACGTCTGGGTCTACATGTATTTTACATTCTCCTGGGAACAACCCTATGCCTTGAAAAACGTCATTGTATTGTTGGGTAACCAACTTCTTGTCAAGTGGTTTTACTTCATTAACACCAGTGACCTTGGCACCTTTGTCAGCAGGGGAGCTGACAGGAACACTCGGTTCTAAGGAGCCTACTGAGTAAATCAGCTTAATCAGTTCAAAATCAAGACATGACTTCAGTCCTAGTATAGGGGAACTAGTAGTATCCACAACATAAAATTCAATACTTTGGGTATTGTGTGCTTTACTACACTTCAGACGACAGACACCAAGTGTGTTTAAAGTATGGCCATTGTAAGCAGAAAGCTTGCGTGTTGGGTTTTTGAGGGCGCCGATAGCCCCTAGTTTATCATACACATTTTCAGGGATAATATTTACTTGTGCTCCTGTGTCGAGCTTGAAGTTAACTGGGGTTGATTTTGGACCTACACAGAGTTTAGCAAAGGCTTGGTCTTGCTTTACATTTGATTCAATACTATCTATGAAAAAATCTGAATCTGGGTCATTTTGTTCTGGTTGGGTGTTAACCTCATTAACATGCTTGTGTGATTTTTGCTTTTGAGCATTTGAGCGACACATTTTGGCAAAATGGTTCCATTTTTTACAATTGTCACATTTTTTGCCTTTTGCGGGGCAACTGTCCTTCTTATGTTCGTATCCGCAGTTACCACACTGTCGTTGTTGCGGTTTCGATCGGCTTGCATTTGGATTGTGCCAGTTGTGGTGTCCTTGACTCTTGGAGGTTCCACGGTTGGCTTCTCGTCTGTTGTGCGACTTGTTTACACTGTGAACTTCTGTAGCCGTAGGTGTCATTGTCTTCAATTGTTCTTGTGCATATTCAAAACTTTGACTGATTTGAATAGCTTTTTCTAAGGTCAGTTTCTCACCTTCATTAATAAGTCTCTCTCTAACTTTGCTCCAGGCTGTGCCGAACACAATGCGGTCACGTACCATTTCATCCGGATCTTTATATGAACAGTCTTTTACAAGAAGCTTAAGACGTGTTACAAATTGTTCTGTAGTCATATTTTTCTGAATTTCATTGTTAAAAATGTATCTTGCGAACACTGGATTGAGTTTTGGTTGTACGTACGCTTTAAATTTGTCGTAGTATGTTTTCAGCTTTTTGGCGTCCTCTTCGGACAATTCCCATGTGTTGTGAATGTCCCTTCCTTTATCGCCGACCCAAAGCAGTAAGTATTTGCAATGAATCTCTTCATCCTTCTCGGCAAGAGGGCCGCTGAAAATCAAGTCCACATGTTGCTGGAATTTCTTCCACGCTTCGGGAAGGTTTGTCGACTCCCAATCCATTTTCGGATGTGGAATTCCTGATAAATCCATCTTTAAGACTTTCACCTGACACCATGTAACGTTTTCGGTGGTGTAGGTCACTAGCGCAGTTGGCTATAAGGCATTAAGAACGACAACGTGTTCTAACGACTAAGTTTACTAAACAATGGGCGGAAGCATGTGCTTTTACGGGAAACACTAAAGATCTGAAAATTGACTGAAAAGACCTGAAAATATACTGAAAGTATTATTCAAATTAGCATATCTCGGTTGTTTCTGGACCAATTTTCTTCAAATTTGGAAATGTTTTTTTGGAAATAATATATTTTATAAAAATAATCGTTTTATTAACGAAAATTTTTTTTTTCAATGTTAAATTTGGACCTGAAGGGACCTGAAAATTTTTTCGAACGACGAATGGAAACATGAGTAGTGTCTTTCAAAATAGTATAACTCGGAAAATATTTAACCAATTTTATTCAAATTTGAAAATGCATTGATGGAAATATTATATTTTATAAAAACAATTGTATTTTCAACGAAAAAAAATTTTTTCGATGTTAAATTTGGACCTGAACGGACCTGAAAAGTTTTTCGAACGACGAACTGAAACATGGAGTATATCTTTCAAAGTAATATAACTCGGAAAATATTTAACCAATTTTATTCAAATTTGAAAATGCATTGTAGGAAATATTATATTTTATAAAAATAATTGTATTTTTAACGAAAAAATTTTTTTTCAATCATAAAATTGGACCTGAACGGACCTGAAAATTTATTCGAGTGATGAACTGAAACATGGGTAGTATCTTTCAAAGTAGTATAACTCGGAAAATATTTAACCAATTTTATTCAAATTTCGAAATGTTTTGTTGGGATTATTATATTTACTGAAAATATTTGTTACTTTAAGAAAAAAAAATTTTTTTGATATTAAATTTGGACCTGACGACCAGAAGACCTTTAACGTCGACCAAAACTTAAAACCCAATAACGTCTTGAGATTTTAACCATTTTTTCTTAAACTAAGAGAAATATTGTAGTTTTGATATTTCATTTAATAAAATCATTTAAGCTAAATTGATTTTAACAATAAATTGGCGGAATGGACTCGAACAGACCTGAAAGTATGGACATAAGGGGACGGCATGGGACATTTTTATTCAATAATACATGTACATGTACACAATAAATAGTAACAATGTTCACATAAACAAGTACAACACATAAATGCCATATTTACTTACGAAATGAATGACAATTTTATTTAATAATACCGCGTACATTAACAATACAAAAAAAATCTGATACAATATTGTATAAACATTTACATATAAATAAGATAAAAACATCAAATTTATTCAAGACAATGTTTCAGTTTTACAATTACAAATACTTATATATGCAGTCGATGTTCATCACAAAACCAGTCACTGTCACTTGTTCCTGAACAACCAATGTGGACCCACTTACTACAAGTTACTCTTCCCCTTTTTGCATCGCATCCCATCATATTCTCGAAGACATCAGGCTTCCTACAGAAACAATTACAGTCTATTCTTCTGGTGTGTACTTTCACTAAATTTTGTGTTGTTGTTGATTGTGGAAATGCAGAAAATTGTCCTTTTTCCAAGCAGCTGATCAGATGATCTCTCATGTATATTTCAACAAAATTTGTTCGTTTTCTTGGGTTGTAGTCACTATTAACACAAAATTCCACTAAATTAGCCAGAGCATAAAGTCCACAGTCATATCCGTTGTTTTGTTGTTGTACCTCGGGTAGCTTTATCGATAGACTCTTTTTCTTCTGTCCGTATATGGCTGCTAACTGAATTTCCAAACTAGGCGATAGTGTGAAATCTGAGCTTAGACTGTCTAAAACAAAAACCATGTTGTCGTTCTTTTTCTGAAGTGATGTTACCCAGTGTGATTTGCCAGTATGATGTATCTGTATTACTGGATCTTGTTTTGCTTGAAATGTTCCGAAGTTTTCTTGCCAAGCCTGTGTTGTCTGATTAAATGTTGGTGCTAAAGTTGTAGACTGGAAGCCTGAAATATCTGGAAACTGTTTTGAGATGATGTTCATACATTTATTGATTATATCTGAACACAACCATGCCTTGTTCTGTATCTTCAATTTATGTTCCATAGTAAGACCGCTTACCCATGATTTTGGGTTTGTAGTTTGAATGTTTGTCGATAGTTTTCTTTTCTTTAATGGCACTGAACATGTATTATCTGTTGTATCGGTAGGTGATAAGATCTGAACATCATCTTCCTCTGCAAACCTTAATCGCTTTCCCTTGTCTAAAGATGTGTTGTCCGATGTGTGCTTGTTCTGAAATGCGAGTTTTTTCTTTGATTTCGGTGTAGATTTTGGACATGTTGTCTGTTTAGCCGGTGTTCTCGGTGTAAAACTTGTTGGTGAAGTTGGAGTAGTGGGAATCTCTGTACTTTCCGCTACCTCTGAATCTGGTGCTGGTACAACATCGATGTCGTAATCATTTGGTCTTGGTTTTTTCCTGCCTGATTTCTTTTCATTACGTTTCAAGTTTCTTCTTGACAACATTCTAAGATTTACAACCCTCGGTTTTCTTTCACTGTCATCACCTATAAACATTTTTGCTGCCATTATGTGGTAGCACTGTGTTGTAGATGGGCACTGGCATGTTTCTTTGGGTAAAAGTGTCACTGCATAAATCCTCCCTTGTGTTCCCGTCACCATGAATGCTTTTTGTTGTTCAACAAATGTCACGTTACCATTTTCAACTGTCAGTCGTGCTAGTGATTTCTGTGACAAATTTTTATCTTCTATGTTCAGTTTTTCTTCTGAGTTACTCGGTCCTTCATTTTCTGTTTCGTGTAATTGTATGTGTTCCTGGACATCATCTTGTTTTGTTTGGCAGTCATCTACTGAAGGTTCTGAATGAGGACTGTTTAGTGGTTCTATTTCTGTTGAATGCTTTTCCGGATTTTCATCATTGTCCATTTGGTGACTAACTTTTTTCTGAATTCTGTTCAAAATGACACTCTTCTCTAACACTGTCAATTTCGGCCAATGTCATCAGGTTTGATCACATGTTTCGGAATAAAAATTTCGTCCCTCGGAATACGTGCATGAGAAAATTGCGGCCTCAAATTGAAGTTACCAATGCCTGCTAAACCACGCTGAATTTCTGTTATATAATAGTTCTGTATGTAAAACATACTCAAAACGAAGCAATCGACTGGTAATTCCTTGTATTTATTTAGTCTCTTAAACACAGCGTTCATGCTTTCGCAAGGATTGTTAGTGATTCCCGAAAATGGATCGTATAAGTTGGGATATTTCTCAATAATCCATTTCCCACAGTGTCTTAATGTGTCTTAATGTGTCATTCTCAATTTTCATGAAGTAGGTTAGAACTCATTTTGACCACTTGCTGACTAATACGTTTTTTTTCTGTAGGTATTCCTCTTCACTTGAGCATCGGAGTAATTCTTCCACATTTGAAATGTACACGGCAATGTTCTCTTGATCAGCACCTACTTTTTGTAAGTTGAATTTAAGATCGTTTGTTAAATGGTTCCAACACACAGTAACATCACAGTTTGGAAAATTTTTCACAATGGCATTCACTAGTCCAGGTTTTCTATCTGTCACAAACGGTATGGATTTTTTGTCAATTTTCGGGAAAGTTGAAGCTACAAAGTCAAAAAATGTCGAATGAACTTTTTCTTTTTTCCTCCCATGTATTAGGAATGGAACTGGCATGATTGGTTTATCTTCAAATATAATATTACGGAACGCTAGAGGTGAAACATAAAAATCTCCTAACTTAAATGTTGTATCATAAAAAAAACACAAACGGGACATCGTCTTCTGTATTAATGTCTAATAACTGATTGACTGTTGATATCATCTCTGGCAAGACAATAATAGATGTTAAATCTGGGAAAACTGTCACTTCGTGAACAAAGCCGTCCATGTGATAAGCCAATAAAACTAAATTATAAATGTCATCCTTGCTCAATCGTTTCTGTTCATTAACTTTTCTTACAACGTTCTCAACTTGCTTCACATTCCTTGCATTTAGAACACCTTGTTGAACCCCGGGGACAGAATTATCGCACACACTTTCTCTGTACACATCCATTGCAGTTTTTTCACCTGATATCACTTCTCTCTCTAGTTTTCTTAAGACGGAAGGTGCTGTACGTGTAAATTCTGGAGCATTGTCTTTTTTACTGTTTCCGTGTTGTGTGGGAATATAAACACTTTCATCACCTTCATAATGTATTAACACTAAATTTTTATTGTCCTGGAAATTATATGCTGATCGCTTGAAGTCTAAGGATCCGACTGGTCGTTTCTTTTCTTTATTGTTTCGTTGTTTTCCTGGTAGTTTTATTTTGTAGAACTTCTTTTCTAACACCTTTTCACCAATTTTTACCGAAGAACTTCCATAATGCACCCATGAATATTGGTCACATTTCCAATCGTCCTTGTTTTCACTTTGTATCACATAAACTTGAGTAGCCAGAGGTTTTACTGGTGGAACATCGGATATACGAGCTGAATCTGGTTCTGTAAGAATGTGAATGATTTCACTCTGTGATAATCTGTTTGTAGTCTGGTACAGCACAACACCTCCAACTGTCAAGGTACGACCTGAAATACTGGAACTGGCACTTACCTCTGTAGTACTGGACTGTACATCTGGACTGGAAATAAGAGAAGCACTTACCGTTAACACTGTGGACTGTATAACATCTGGAACAGTGGAACTTGGAACTGGAACACTTACCTCGCTATGTTCATTCTGGTCCCGCAATGTCATCAGCAGCTTACCAAATATGTTCTTACCTGTACCGTACCTACCTGTACCCCAGTAACTGTCTGCTACATTATGAAGTAACAACTTACCACATGTCCCCATAAGAAAGTGCCTGAATACTGGAACTTGATCATATTTTACCTGCAGTAACTTTGTCATGAGTATCTTCTTTGAGTAATACCAAAACTGTGCCTTGTCGAATCTGGAAAGCGTCTTCGCCACTACTGCTGATGGAGCTGACAAAATGGAACTAGCAATATCGTACCTGTTATGCTGTATGGCTGCTTCGTACTGGTATGCGTGCTCTATACTAGGAAATGACTTACCTTTTTACATTACCTGACATGGATAGAAATTGGACAGCGGACTTTTCGCACCTTTAAAGTAAATAACTGGTGCTGGCTGAGTAGTTGATCTAGTTGGTGCTGGGTGAGTAGTTGATCTAGTTGGTGGATTAGTAGATGATCTAGTTGGTGGATTAGTAGATGTTCTAGTTGGTGCTGGGTGAGTAGTTGGTCTAGTTGGTGCTGGGTGGGTAGATGATCTAGTTGGTGCTGGGTGGGTAGTTGATCTAGTTGCTGCTGGGTGAGTAGTTGGTCTAGTTGGTGCTGGGTGGGTAGTTGGTCTAGTTGGTGCTGGGTGGGTAGTTGATCTAGTTGGTGCTGGGTGAGTAGTTGGTCTAGTTGATGCTGGGTGAGTAGTTGGTCTAGTTGGTGCTGGGTGAGTAGATGATCTAGTTGATGCTGGGTGGGTAGATGATCTAGTTGGTGCTGGGTGGGTAGATGATCTAGTTGGTGCTGGGTGGGTAGATGATCTAGATGGTGTTGGGTGAGTAGTTGGTCTAGTTGGTGCTGGGTGAGTAGTTGATCTAGTTGGTGCTGGGTGGGTAGTTGATCTAGTTGGTGCTGGGTGAGTAGTTGGTCTAGTTGATGCTGGGTGGGTAGTTGGTCTAGTTGGTGCTGGGTGAGTAGTTGGTCTAGTTGGTACTAGGTTGGTAGTTGGTAATGGACTGGTAGTTGGTGTAGGTAGCAGAGGTACACATCTGGAAATTGGTCGTGGATAAGTAGCTGATCTAGTTGTTTGAGTAGGGTGAGTAGTAGATCTTGATGCTGGAGTCGGTAGCAGCGGTAAACGTCTGGGATCTGGTAGAAGCGGGTATGTCACCTCGTAACTGGGCACGGCTGAGTCGATGGTTGGCTTGTTCTGAGGACGCAGCAGTAAAGCATCACGGTATGGAGTCGGTACATTCTCTTGTGGTGGTACGGGTACGGGTAATCCAGCTGGTAGTCTCTGTTGTTGTTGTTTCAGAACAGCGTCTCTATATGGCGTTGGTACATCGGGGTCGACTTCTGTTCCTCGGTGATGGCGTCCGGGTATGCTGAATGGTACTATCTTCTGTCGGGTTGCTGGTCTTGAACTGGACGTACGTTTGAGGTAAACTATCCTACGGACTGTTTTAACCTCCTGGAACAAACGATCAACAACTGTCTTTGCCCCTGCTGGTGTAAGATGAAGTCCATCACGACTGAGTAGATGCCTTTGGACCTGACCTCGTATCTTGAAGAGGGAATGACCTGTGTAGCTTAGTCGTGGGTTTTTACTACAGACCTCCTGTAAGTTGTAGTTCACGGCCATGGCTTTTGTGTTAATGTTCAGCAAGAAATCTGGTCTTTTGGCTGGAGCCTGTGGAAACAGGTTCTTTTCTCTTGGTAGGAGGCCTGAAATGATGATGTGGACCTTCTGGTTGGCATTGAAGATGTTGTTTACTAGATCCCTGAAGTGGTACAAGACTTCTTGTACAGAATCTGTTGGCAAATTGTTTGCCCCGATGTGCAGAACGATGATACGATATCGTGGCACTAGACATGAAATCTCAGGCCACATCTCTTCTATTCGGTATCCCGAACGAGAGAGAGTGTCAATGTTGCAGTTAGGATCTAAGTATTTGTGAAAATACTTGACCTGACTGTGACCGGCGAGTAGAACGTCAGACATTCTAAGCACTATGATATGTTAGCACTAGTATGTGAAAATTTTGAATATGAGGGAAAAAATTAGTCTAGTATTTATATTGATTCTGAGCTTTGAACACATTTCACATTTATGAATATTGTTCACTTCATATTTTATGTTTTTTTAACAGTGATTAACAAGGTGATAACTATTAATAATTTTACCGGTAATTAAATCCATCATTAAACAGTGTCAAAGCCATTTAATTGATTTAAGGTAAATTATATAGTTGTCAAAACTATGAAATATCAATTAACACCTTTATAGCCATGATCACAATAAACAGTTAACATGGTTAAGGAACTAATTAATTTGGGTTATTTAGATTAGAAATTGTGAAGAATTGGGACATGAACATTTTTAAAAGTGAAAAATTAAAATAGTTATATACTGCTACATTTTTTCTGAAAAAAAAAAAGATTGTGAATGGAGTTATGACAATGTTTAAATCATAAAAATGTGATTTACGGAAAAAGTCAAGTGAATGTTATAAGTTAGTTCAAACCAGTGAAATCTGGTTCAAACCTGTTTATAATGGGGCGGAGCAGTTTCTCTTCCTCCAACCACATCATGATCACGGCTACGTTTGGAAACTTGAGATCTTCCTCGGCTCTGTACCTTTCTATGAAAATCATCTTTTATTTCCTCATCCAATTCATCAAATTCACTTACAGATGATGCTTTTGAAACAACTGAAGCTCGCCTGGAGGATCTAGATTTAATTTTTTCAATATCTTCCACACTCAAAGAGGCTCTTCGAGACCTATCATCAAGCTGAAAGGAGCCTCTACGAGCCTTGTCACTTGTTCCCAAGGACTCTCTGTAAGACCTTTCATCTGGTTCCAATGAATCCCTACGTGATCGGACTTCTTGTTGAACTGAACTCCCATGAGACCCATCACCTTCCTGTAATGACCCTCTGCGAGACTTTATATATTCTTCTTCTCTCATATCAGATTGTTCTTGTTCATGTAGTGACATTGCTGACTCCATGAAGCCTGATTTTAATGAACCTCTTCGTGATCCAAGACCTCGAGATTCTGGATCGATAGTTAGCTCCCTTGAGGATTTCCGTGATTTCTGTGAACTGTGCTTTGTTGATAATCTACTTTTCTGACCTGTTCTGGATGGTCTCACTTCCGAATCATCTTGACCTGATTTGAATGATCCCTGCCGGACATCATCATGTAATGAATCTGCTTTTGACAAGCTTTTTCTAGACATGGATGACCTATTTCTGGAGTTTCTAGATTTTAAGCTTTTTTGTGACACTGATGTAACTTCCTGTGAGGATTTTACATCATCTGTATACAATTCTACATCCGCGTCAAGATCAGCTTCATCTCTTTCGTCTAAATCATTGCCGTGGGAGATGTCCGATGTTATCACCTCACTCTGATCGGATTTAATCCTTTCACTACGTTCTGAGCGTATTCTCTCACCACGTTCAGATGGAACACGCTGACTTTCAGCCCTACGGAGCTCACTGCGGGAACGATAACTCTGTTTTGACCTCATTTTGAGGTCAGGACTATCAAAGACTTCCGTATGTGTTGTAGAAGCCATACCCCCTAGCATCCATGGGGCAATATCAGAATCCATCTCACTTAAGGTCTCTGATCTCTGTCTTTGAGACTTAAAACAAAAGTACAATATCAATGCTATTTTGAGTCCTACGCCATTTTTGTTTTTTGAAGCATGCACACAGGGATACATGGTCTGTAAGTAACCCAACAATTTCTAAATGTTTTGTGTTTAAATTTCAAAATTATGTTCAAATAAACCAACTGGTTTCCATTTGAAACCTGTCATCATGAAAAATAAATTACAAAGAGTGCACTGTAAAAATATAAGACAAGGGAGATAATTCAATAATTTACATTGAAATTCCCACATGATTAATCAATTTGGACCCTTGCCAAATTTACTTATTACTATGCCTCTATTTTGGTACAGTAAATTGGATTGGATAAAAGAATTTCATATCATAAAACATGGTACAACTCTGACCCAGTTCCTTTCACCTATTATTCCTAATTCCAACTTCCAAGTTTCACTGACAAATCACCACAGAACTACTACGGTCCAAATAAAAAAAATCCAAGATTCTCATCCGTCTTTTCTTAAAATTTGGGGTAGGCAGGTGAATTTTATTTTTTATCTTTTGCTAATTTTGGTAAGAAATGCTGTAAGATTTAAAGAAAATAGCCAGAAATTGAAATAAAAAAATTTTCTGGCTCTGAAAAAATAGGGCGAGTTGGGATGAAAATCATAATTTTTTATTCTGGCCTACTGAAATCACATTATCTGACTAAAAGTATTTTTTAGAAGTTATGCATACTGCCAAAAACTTTGAGCTGGGGTTACCAAATACTAACCCAAACTCATTGCTGAATATTCCAATTTCCTTCCAACAATAATTTCAAGGTTCTATGCTATTAAAATGCAGAAATAATGTGGGATATGACCTATCTGTGAATACAAGGTAGCAAGTATCGGCCGTATAACTCAATATGAAGATTTCTAACTCGTTGGCCAGGCTCACTCATTCAGAAATACTCGCACTGTGACTCTATACTGATATAAATATAGTATTATTTATATACAAAAGTTAAACAATAAATAATATTCCTTTGAGATAGTACACATACTGATTTCAAGTGATTTGAGATGATCTTGAACACCAGTACTGTTGAGACAATACAATAGTCATTTTATTTTCTCATCAGCATTACTGGGTGTAAAAATCTGACCTTTTAACCTTGATCCTGTTCTATCTACTATATCAGGTTTGTGTCTGACCTTTAACCTTGACTGTGTTGATATCTACAACTACAGGTGAAAGACTGCATGACCTTTTGATTTTGACTCTCCTCTCTTCACCACCATAAAACATAAAAAATTCCTAAGTCTGAGAATTTTCTTAACTGCCATAATAACAAGAAATTCTGGAGTTTTGATGGATTATTGTCATGACAACTGAGAAAATTTCTCAAACTTAAGAATATTTTTTCTTCATGGTGCTGAAGCCTGGTATAGAAGTCTGACCTTTAACCTTGACTCTGATCTACAATATCAGGAAAGAGTCTGACCTTTTTAACTTTGACCCTGCTCTAATCTGCAATATCTGGTATAGAAGTCTGACCTTTAACCTTGACTCTGATCTACAATATCAGACATGAGTCTGACCTTTTAAACTTTGACTCTGCTCTAATCTACAATATCTGGTATAGAAGTCTGACCTTTAACCTTGACTCTGATCTACAATATCAGACACGAGTCTGACCTTTTAAACTTTGACTCTGCTCTAATCTACAATATCTGGTATGGAGGTCTGGTCTTTAAAACTTTTCCTGCTCCTGATATATATATAAAACTACAAAAGCTCAAAAAATTAACATCAGAGGTCAAAGATCATTACCTTGGCATCATCTGTCTGCTGCATTAATCTAGAAAGTTCTGGTTCTGTGTGTTCCTCTGATGGCCTTTCTTCTGATACCGACACTTGTTTCTCTACAGCAGATTCTGGTTCCTTCTGAGTCTGTGTATCTGAGGATACAGACTTCCTGTCTCCAGCTTCATCTGGTTTTTGTACTTGTCGTGTAGGACGTGTGACAGCTTTCACTATATCAGTTCGCTTTCCTTCTTCCTCGTCTTCCTATAATAAATAATGAGCAGCCAACTTTAATAAACTCACGTCAGACTCTTAACTTCTTTCTGAATAATTACAAATATAGAAACCACCTCCTTTTTCCACCACCTTTTCCTGCCTCAGTGGCTGAGCCATCTGGACAGTGTCTACTTTGTCCTTACAGATTCTTTCTGAATAATTAACATTTTGAAAATATATAAACCACCTCCCCACTCAACTACCTTTTCCTGCCACAGTTGCTGAGATCACTGCTGACTATCACCTCAAAGGTAGGAAGTTATTGTTTAACAGTGTAAAGTAAATAGGACTGAATCAAATGTGATCAAGGTGACCTTTTATTTGCTGATGGTTGATAGTTCTCGCTGTGTACAGGGAACCTCCTCTATCCTGGCTACTGTTTGGACGGATCAATTTGGTTAGTATAGAGGAATCAACAGATATGCTGAGGTTAAATAATAACCAATACTGGGACAAAAATAATAGCAGTCCTATTATGATATTGGTCACATTTTTGAAGGTCACAGTCTCTTAACCACAGACCAACACCATAGTAACGAGTCCTGCTCACCTTGCTTCATGTGTTTAGGATGTTCGCTTGTTACGTTTCTGACTATTGACAAATATTTTGTAACTCCTCCTAAGTTTTCATAAGAAATACCATAGATTTTTTT
>JAOXYJ010222224.1:0-10246 GCA_028566555.1 Lithophaga nigra
TGGACGAGAAATAAAATCAAACACCGTTGAAAGTGTAAGACCGGAAAATCTCAGACACCCTCGGGTAAGATTTCTAGGGTCTCCAACTGGAGGGACGCGAAATCTTAGTCTCGGGTGTCTGAGATTTTCCGGTATTGCACTTTCTCCTGTGTTAGATTCTATATATCTCACATTTAACTAATAAAAATGTCAAACTGAAAATTAAAGTCAACATGCCTTTCATTTTTTTCAGTATAAATTAGATACTCTAATTTTAGAGGAAATATGGCTGTATACATGTACATGTATTCCCGTTACTGTTCATACATGTAACTTCCGAAGAATACGATGTTTCATTAAGGAAATAAATGATTTTTAAAAGAACTAAATATTTAGGTTCAGAAACTCCTTCTTAATTTTATTCTTGTTTATGGAAAATGCAGAAGATCAGCTCTCACTGTCACAGAATTCAAAGAGAGATCTTCATCAGGTCGCGAATTGCTCATTCAGGTCAAGTTGCAAGGTAAAACTACCTGTTAATATTTCTAAACTTCTAATAATACAGTTATTACACAGTTGTAGTTGACTAAAATGGAAATATGCGAAGACTCCTCAATATCAGATATCTACAGACTTACCATCATTGGTCACTGAATTATTAAATATTGTCCGCTGTGCAAATCCATGCAAAGATGCAGCTGAAATTGAAGATATAGCAACAGTGTTTTATCTTATATTGAACACGTCTTTGTAAAACCTCTGTGGTTCAGGTCATTTCGATGATGACGTGTTATATATATATATATATATAGAAGCGGGATGCGTCCATTTCGACTTTTCGGGTTTTTTACTTTTTTTCTCTTTGTACTTGACAGGGCGAAGAAAGCGAAAAGTCGAAATATTCACACGAAAATTCGAAAAAGCGAAAACCCGAAAAAGCGAAAAGTCGAAATAATTAAACTGAAAAGCGAAATAAAAACACGACCAATCTCAAAAATAAATGTTGCTTTTTTTTGCGCTAATATTTCGCGTTTTCGCCCATTTATTTCGACTTTTCGCTTTTTCGGGTTTTCGACATTTCACTTTTTCGGATTTTCGTGTAAATATTTCGATCTCTCGCTTTTTCGCCCTGGACAAACGCAAAGACGGAAAACCCGAAATATCGAAATGGCCGCATCCGGCTTCTATAGTTATGACATCGATAATTACATATTTAGCAGACACTTAGACCTAATGTAGGAAGGACGATTGATTGACCATACTCTGGCGTCCTACTTTTTACTGGGGAGGAACCAGAGTATTCCGAACTTTCAAGCAGGAAAGCTGGTAATCCTTGTCAAGTAAGGTTGGAATCGAGTACACTTCGCCACGAACCACGCTCGAACTAATTAGCGAAATGTTGACAGACCGATAATCAATAAATTTCTAAACACCTAGGCCACAGAGGCCCTCGAAAAGGAAGATAAAAAACTACTTATTTGGAGTGTGTTACACTTGAATGTTTGTTTTTGATTCAAATACGAAGATATATGGGCAAAAGTGTAAGAGACCAAATAACATTTGGTCAAGCAAAGAAACAGTGCTTTTACTACTGTTTTATATCTTAAAGTCACAGTATCAACGAATTATTATACTACTCTGTAAGTTCAAGATGGCCACCAGCGTCGACATAAGTGGTACTGTACATTTTGTATGTCATGTTTCATTCTTGTTATTAGCACAGATGTGGGCCCGGGGTTATCGACAAATCACAGAAAAAAATCAAGTAATCTTACAAACATTGTCAACATATTCCCCGCACGAGAATTTTAAAATACGTATAAAACATACAAACAATTAATGGACGGTCATGGAAGGTATAACTGACGAAAGTTTTACAATGTGAAAATACTAGACATGGGTAATAATTACTGCACACTAAGCTATGAAGGTAGAAAATAAAGTTTTTGTTTGTCTCTTTTTCCAGCCATGACAAGCATATTTTAACATCGGCGTGACGTCACTGAAAAATCAAGAACAGGTTTTTCCGCATACATTATGTAGGTTACATTTTGTAACTTACTCTCAGAACATGCGCAACTCTTTATACAGATGAAATGATCGTTTCAATGCCTGTGAACAATAAAACTGTTGCCAAAATGATGTTTTTAATTTTTATTAGTATATAATGTTCTCTTTGTACGTCATTGTTTTTAAATTTTTCTAAATTTTCATTATCTACAAACCAAAGAATTGATCTGGAAGAAAATCTTCACAGTATCAATGTTTTGATTGATTCACCGTCTTTTTTCCTGTTTTGTTTTCCGAGTTGTGGTTAAAGGTCCAATTACGATGTGAATCCTCTGAAACACCATTTAATAAAAATGAAAGATGTCTAACACATACCATCCGACTGAATGCTGCCTCGCCCCTTTTCCTTTCCAAGATCAAAGAAAAGATAACTAATCCCTAATGTCACTAAACATCCGACAACCAATCCTGCAAGGGCATACATCCATTTCCAATTACTAAAGGCACATATTCGTTTTTTGTCGGCCAGCAATTGTTCATCCATGTCCATATTCTCCATGTTGGCAAAGGCAATAATACATGTATCGTCTTCACTGCGGACTTATATTTATTGGCTTAAGTTGTGAATATTAACCTTGAAAGAGAAGGACGTGCCACTATTAAAAATATGTGACAGTAGGAAGAATCAACTTTCCACTAGACTTTTTGACATTATATACATTGTGCCTAGTACGATCAACATCAGCACGTAGAAGTTATAATAAGTATTATAAATATATGATACGAAAGTACAAAAACAGTGGGGTAAAGTCCACAAAGTACAAACACAGGTCACAACTACATGTATTACTTCTTTGCCAGATATTGTACCACAGTAAATGTCAGAACCATGCATCAATATTTTTGCCTGAATTTTCATTCATTTTGGTGTGTCCAGCTGTAACAGAGGTTATTTGTTAAGAAAATGTTCAGAATAGGCGATTCGAATATTCTAAATCTTATAGTTTATTTTCACATTTCTCTTAAAACAATTCTAACAGTTTCTCTTAACGAAACCATGACAGCCTCTTAAATAGAGCAGTTAATTTCTCATATTACAACAGGTTGAAGACAGTATTTACCGTTGTAAGACACCCATGTAGAATTTTATTGTCTTTCAACCTGAAGTCACAATGTTTTTCGCCGCCGTCATAATGTCAAAACATCTAGAATACATGTACATCGACTTTACCGGATTTGGCCAAAAAACGTACAAAATGACATCGCTTCAAATAGAAAACTAGCAAAAGACTTCCATTTAAAAGTTATTTCAAGTTTTATACTTTCAGTATAAAACAAAATCATGCTTGCGTGTTACCCTTCGTTTTGAAGAACTGATTTTTATGTCATGGAGGCCATTATCATGTCCGATGCGTTTCTTTGAATTTTGAGGTCAGTAATGTGAGAAAATTAATCCTTCATACAGAATGATGTAGGATAAAGAAATTAAACCATCGGGATTACATTTTTATTGTCAGACACTCGACAAGCCTCGTGTATGACAGAAAAATGTAACCCCTATCCAACATCTCTCTGTATGAAAGATTGTTATAATCTCTTGCAGAGCAGGATGAAAGAATTATAGGCAACTTTATATATATATCTTTTCAAATTAGTTTTTTTTCTGATTTGGTGAAATATCGGCAAGAAAAAAAATATTTTCTATAAAGTTATCGAACCTGAATAGTAACTGACTGCCGTGGGAAAAGGAGGACAGGATGGGTAGGGACCGAAAATTTAACCTTGTAACTGATCACCTACACACGACTCGATCGAAAGAGTTTGTTGCAAGGGTTCTTTAGCGTGTAGAGGAGCGTGACATTCTTCCAACATGTGACCTTGGATTTTACCTCCCCATACGACGGACAGGTTGTGCATTTGTATTCCCGCACAACCACTGACAGTCCGATTTTGAAGGAGTTCTACCACGCAACCGGGGATGATTTCTATACCCCGCGGTTCCCTCAGAGTGGTTTTGCATTTATATTCCCGCACAACCATGGGCTTTCCTATTTGGAAGGGTTCTGTCCGCAGCTGGGGAAGCACATGTACAATGTAGGTCCTATTTCTATGGCCCGGGGTTCGCTCTGGGTCGACAATAGGTAGTTATAAAAATAAATTAATCATATAAATTTATACAAAATATGCAAAATTACATGTAACGTATTTTGTTTAGATGCTCAGTGTTTTTCTACTCGCGGTCTAATTTTCAGCAAGGAAACACTACCCTGTTGTTAAGTTAAAAGTGAAAAGTTACCAGCCCCTTTATGTAGCATGCTAACAATCAAAAACTACATATTACGAGAATCGTCCTGAATATGCATGAAAAATATAAACAGGCAACAATCAATCAATCATATTGAAAGAACTTTTTTTTACTATAAACTACATAAATTTACGTATCTCACTACGGCAACATCACGAAGTTAGTTCTTTTTCTTTTCTTTTTCTGTAGACATATATCGTTGATATAACCTAAAATATATACATTTTTATGAATTGAAATATGAAAAGTTTTTTCGTAAGTCGAAAATATAAACTTACGGTTTACTTAAGACATCTGTAAATACATCACTGAGAAGCTTCCTGTCAAAGACTGTGACCTGAAACCATAGCTTACTCTCATTAAACTTGTGAAAATATATATCTTTTGTTTTCCGTTAGAAGTAGACGCTACGTCATACGATTGATGTTTCTCATAAATTTTGTATTATTAAAATAGGCTATCTGATATAAAATGTATCATTTCATAATTTTGTGTGTTCTAACTAAGATTGGTGTAAAAAACACAAAAACGAAAACAATGAAGAAAAGAATATTAAATTTTGTTATGATTTATAAGTGGTTCAATTAGAATACTTAAACGATACTTAAACCAGTGATATACATGTACGTAGGTATAGATGCAGCTCCTTATAATCGAATGACAACATTATTAACGGGAAGACGGAATGATTGTCTGGTTTGATGGGGGGATTTATGATGGAAAGTCCACAGCTTATTCTCGTGAACTCTTACAGGTTGCTTTTCCTGGTATAGCTCTACATGATTAAATTATCCTTAGAGTAGAATTTTTAACTTTTTTTCTGTTCTCCGCCGATGAAAAGTAGTCTGAAAAATACATCTGTCCTGAAAAAAAGGTTTATGTGTCACACCAACGGGGGACGACGAAGATGCAGACTTCCATGATTGGGAGATGAATAACGCCTTATCCGGAGTGGAGCGTGGCAGAAAGTACAATGTACGAGAGTAAAAGGCGAATAAGTTCCAACACAAATGGATTAGATCGCCAATATTTATTTATTTATTTATTTTTCGAATATAGGTACCATTTCTTTTGTAAATACCACCCAATGATTTAAAATACTCAAGAACGTTGATTTATAGCATACCGGTTTCAACGATTTCAGTTGTGACGCCAGCCATTTCATGGTATTTACTGAATTGTCTTTGGTCCGTTCTCTTCCACGGAAACCGATCATGTACGAAATAACAAGATGTCAAGCCTGAGATTTGTTTTAATTTGCTTATAAATGTATTTAAAATCATTGACGACAGCTACTGTAAATATTCCATTTTTTCATATTTTCCTTAAATATTTTAATATACAATATATGTCATAAATAGTTCTTTAAAATTATTAGTTTTGTAAGATTGAATAATAACTGAAGATTGCAACTTACTAAGTACACTGTATCCTTTCATAAAGTTTTTACATTTTTTTCGCTACAGCTCTGGGACTGTGTGGATGTTTACTTTATTCACCATGAATTCACAACTTAAAACTGCATAT
The DNA here is from genome assembly GCA_028566555.1 of Lithophaga nigra. Taxonomy (NCBI): domain Eukaryota; kingdom Metazoa; phylum Mollusca; class Bivalvia; order Mytilida; family Mytilidae; genus Lithophaga; species Lithophaga nigra. Next base: position 5,822 of record JAOXYJ010222224.1, read on the forward strand.
ATATGTCCTTGTACATTTGTATGTACACACAAATGTAGTTACAACGCTGAGTTAGACTGGGCTGTCTGAAACTTTGTAAAAAATGAATTGAGATTGTTCTAGTCATTTTGTAATAATCAGCAGAAAAGGCGATGTTTCCTTACTAGAACGGTAAATAGTAATATATGTCAAATATTTTTCGTTTTTTTTGCGGTCTAAAGTATCAAGCAAAGGCTATGTACATAAAATATTCGAATTCTTAAAGATCATATGCACCGTTTTTTTTATCATGCTGTACTACAGATAAATGTTTTAGAACATGCACTAAGCATTATATTCAAAATCGAAAGATTTTAATGAGAAAAACTAAACATTCACTTCGCAAAAGTAAGTCAGAACACGAAATTAATCTTCTCTCATTACCTTTTTCAACATTAAATTTCACATATAAATTTGTTACAATACGGGCAAAAGTCGGAAAATAATGAAATCAATAAGCTGGATCACTAGCCAGAAATTGACATCTTCATATCGAACAGTACAATTGACCCAGAATTGTGTACTGTTATAGCAAGGGGATGCTAATCTTGCATATACAAATGAATACAATATGTTGGCTGCATGCTGACGAAGAAAAAATATCATGCATAACTGGAATTCTATTTAAATAAAAATTTGCCTCAACACCAAAAATATTTCCTCGCCGCGAGTGAGACGCTATATTTTAAAAGTTAAACGAGAAATAATTTCTTTTAAACGGCACTTTGTAAGTCGATCCTTACATGTAGATCTGCTTTTTCTGATTACCTATGCCACTCATCGGTTGTATAATCCAAAGAGATTTCTGCATGGATTTTCCCAAATTCCGCGAAATTCAGTTCTTAAATTTTGTTTAATGACGAAAAAAAATTTAAATGTAACGTCTGCTTAAAATCAATGGAAAATCAGTACTGGTAAAAACGATTAAGCGTTCAGTTTTAGAAATGTTACAATGGCTAAAATGTATCTTGCAGCCTGTACCTCAATGCCAGCTAGCAGGCATGACGACATCTGGACATTTCGTCTACAATGACATAACTGAGCTACCGTATAGATGCATTTTTATGCGCTTTCATTATACGTGTACCAAAGGTTATGTGAGCTTCCGTTACATTTTATTACTTGACTTCCGTCATCTGTTCGGCAAATTAAGATGTTTGATAAGTTGGAAATTTACGAAATATTCATCAATGAAACCATTGTGACTTTGCAGAAATGACTGTTGATGACTATAAGAAGTAACCATTTTCAAAAAAAATATGACTAGTCCACTTATACCAAATATCTTTAGCCATGCCATATAATGACATACAATATGGTGTCATACGGTCTGCTGATAATGCTTTTACCTGGTTCCGACAGGACTGGTACAGTTTTAAGCATACGGAAGGGAAAAATACTATCCAGAAATATGTACTTAATAATTTTGCCAATCCAAGTTACCGCAAAGTCGGGCTAACGGAAAGAAGGCTGTCATCCTCTCTCGGTTTATATATTTTCTTTAATAAATTCTAAATTGCAACACAAATTACGAAGACAAAAATTACTGACAATTGACATATGCTGTCTATTTTAAGAATAATTTCAGAGACAATGAACGATTTATTATTTCATGTTGGAATTGATTACTTTATGTAAACCAATAACCAATCATCCCATCTAATCTATCTGCAATGAAATGATTCATTTCTCTTCCCTTCCTTCACAGCACATATATAGAACAATAATTGTCTGAAGATTACTACAGGTGTTGATAAAGAGGTTGACTTCAAAGCGTTGAAATGTACAAGAGGTAAACAAGCGATGCAATTTCACGGAAGTAGATTTCTGTAGAATAGCAGTTGTCTGGGGTGATGAAAACATGGCGACGATGGAAAGTCTTGCGTTAGAACGAAGAATAGTTGTTATTGCTGTGGATGATAGTGATCATTCGGAATTTGCTTTTAACTGTAAGTATGTAGTTTAGCTGGGAAAATGCTAAATGTCATTTCAGTACAAATAACAATTAAGAGTTTTATTTACAAGCTTTTGTATATAATTGAGTACTATATTCATACATTTATAATTATAATTTAAACTTAAAAAAATAATATTTGCTTCAGCAGCTATTGAGATATGTTCAATTTTAGGAAGAAGGGAGCTAGAAGAAATTTCACTTACAAAAAATCCAGGATCTTGAAAACCACGACAGGGTATGATTTTTTTTTTCGACCATTTTACCACACCTCCCCATTTGTTGGGAAGTGTGCAAGAAAACTTCTATGACATCTCTTAGCGGAAAAGCTCTTTAAAAACTATCCCCTAGGGACTGTGCAATGTGGTATGTTTTTGCCTACACCACGGATGTATTCGTGTACATGTACGTGTGTAAACAATGATTTTTTTTGTGATAATGGCTACGCATAAAGAGAAGTTTGGCTGAAGTCTGTATATTTCACGACCGTTTCCATTAAAATATATTTAACACGAAAGTACAAAAATGTAAATATGAAAGATCCGGGGTTAAGAGCATCCGGTGACTTATTTCGTGTAAATTTAATCCGGTTTATTTGTTACAGTTTGTACAGAATTTATACTACGGTTATTGTCCTTCTTTAATAAAAATATCGTTAATCATATGAGACAAAATAAATAATATTCTAATTATCTATTGATAATTTTTTTCCCCTGCTTTCGTTCTCTTTCTTTCTGTCTTTCTTTTTTCTTTGTTTTAAAATTAGGCATCAATCATAGCTTTTTACGCTGTAGGGAAACTTTGTCACTTCTTTTGCCACATTTAATTTGAATTACCTCCAATAAGTGACCTGCTTGAAGGTCACTGCATATAATTTTTTTGGACCAATTTATTGTCAGTTATGCCTCGTTCCGACTTTATTTTATTAGTCTGGTTAGGAGACACGAGACACAGACGTCTTTCCAGGTAGACTACATATGTATATATATATAACAGTTATGAATTTCGTTCCCATGACAAATTTTAATTTGTAATATATCTATAAAAACTCTGTAAAAATCAAAGGAGTAAGGAAAAGTTATGTTTTTAGACCGGTGGTTTCTTAACGTAAGTTTTCATATTTCTCTAAGGTTCTATTTTCAAGTGGTCGCTTAAAACAGGTTTTTCTCTTAATACAGGTGGTCTTCCAAACAGGTTTCTCTGTATTTTATTGAAGGCATTTAATTACATGTATCATATCACGAATCACAAAATCAGGAAATTCATGAACATACAAAACTTACACTTCAATGTTTGCAAAATACAACGAAATAGACATAACAAAACCGTAATTAGTAGCTCATCAGCGATAAGTATAATGAAAGCTATTTTGTGTAGTATTATTTTTGACATTTCCGAAGGATATATATATAAATCGTAATTCATTGCTGTCATTATAACTGTTCATATCAATTATACCAATGATTGCCAACAAAATGTAATGAAGCTGTTTGGCATTTAATTAAGCGTGTTGCTGACTTTCACGATTCGTGTCTTCGGATTTGACTACCAAGCTTACTCTTTCATAGCAGACAGGATAAACGCAAAAAGATAATTGTAATACACTTGAACTGAGCTCAAATGATGTAACGTCATTTTTGTATTAAGTTATTAATGAACGTTTACTTTGCCAAATATTTGATTAATCAAGTAGAAAAAAAAAGAAAAAATCAAAGGCTTTCTTTAGTTGAGTTCAGGTAATTTCTTCTGTGTGCTTTTTTCCCTGATAAATGTGTTTGTGCCATTTACTTTAGAAATGGCGGTGACCTTGTCGGCTAGGGTTGAGACCTTGGACACATGGCCACTAGCCTACACGTAACACTGCTGTCATGGGTTCGAGCTTACTCGATCCACTTCTTTCTTCTTCACGACACATACCCTTGCAGTGGTGGGGGAGGGGGCTTGTGCGATCAGCTGGGTAGCTTTCCGAGCTTTAGTTTGCTAGGTAAATCTAATAGTTACGACCTACATATATCTGAAAACTTAAGTGCGAGTCTGCCTAAGAATCAGGCAGTGGAAAAACATGACTAACAAAAACTCGCTCAGGTTTATATTGATTCAGATACATGTTTCTATGCAATGTACGAAAACAACACTGGTTTTTGTATATACAATGTATTCTGGTAATGGGAAAAATAAATTATATGAAATGCATTGTAAATGACCTAAACTGGAAGATAACTCCATGAGTATCACACAATTTACTATCATTCTATATAAAAATTATCTCCAGTTACCAGAGCCACAGAAAAGACATATCTTTCATTTCTTGTTAAATACCTATTAAACATCAAATCTACATGGTTAGTTGAGCGGGTATTTTTGGTCATGTTTTGGTCAACTGCCTGTTATCTTTAAAAAAACTGGCACGTGAGACCTGCAATCCTTTAAATAGAGCATGTACTAATAGATAC
>JAOXYJ010222333.1:0-10245 GCA_028566555.1 Lithophaga nigra
GGTCAAAAATTTAATCCAAATTTATTTTTTTTTTGCGTGGAAGTTTTTTAAGAAACAACTCTAAAATCAAATATTTTTTTTTAATCAGGGTAATGAGTTGAGTTAAATGTACCCCCTAATTATCACTAAATTCTGATTATCTCAAAAAACAGTTTAGATCCCAACCCCCAAACCGTATATTTTCACGTTTGTTACATAGAGACAAGCTAAGTGTACTATTCAACTTTTCCACGGGGGTCATCCCAATCCCCTCATTATCAATAAATTCTGATTATCTCTAAAACGGTTCACATTCACACCCCAAGTTTATCACATAGGGACAAATTCAGTGTACTATGAAACTTTTATCCAGAGCTCATCCCAACCCCTCATTATCAACAAATTCTGATCATCTCGCAAATGGTTCACATTCCCACCCCAAAACCATATGTTTTTACGTTTATCACATAGAGACAAGTTCAGTGTATGTATACACGACTCCCCAAGGAGTCATCCCCTGCCCTTTTACATTGATTATATACCACTCTCTCAGAAATGATGAAGATCCCCACTCCCTGACTATAAATTTTCGCAATCATGTTAATGAGCTGAGTTAAATGTACTATGAAACTTTTCCCTGGGGGTCGTTCTCAACCCACATTATCAATAAATCTAATTATCTCGAAAACAATTAAGATCCCAACCCCAAAACCACATATTTTTAAGTTTATCACATAGAGACAAGTTCACTGTATGTGTACATGGCTCCCTAAGGGGTCATCCCCAATCCCTTCACATTGATTATATATCAGTATCTCAGAAATGATTAAGATCTCCACCCATTAACTATATATTTTTTAATCATGATTATGAGCTGAGATAAATATACTATGAAACTCTTCCTCCGGGTACCATCCCCACCCCCTCATCAGTGAATTCTAATTATCTCAAAAACAGTGGAGATCCCCACCCAACACCAAGTTTGTCACATAGAGACAAGTTCAGTGTATGTAGACATGACTCCCAAAGGGGTCATCCCAACTCCCTTAACATTGATTATATATCAATATTTCAGAAATGATTAGATCCTCACCCCTTAACTATTTGAACTTCGTTTGGGAGACTTCGTAACAGTTCACTATTACAATTATTACTTGTCTATATTTGAAGTGATCTAATAATTATATTTAAATGAAAAAAATACAGTTGGAAACCTTGGAAAATTAGGCTTATTGTACATGTTTAATGTGAGAACAACTTTAATCTTGGCTTATCATGGTAATATTCCAGTTTGAAATACAGGGATTATCATAACTTTGGTCATTGCTGACAGAAAAATATATTTTTTTACGAAGACACACGTGCGTCAAAACAAAACAAAACAAAATATACGAAACAATTACATTTCTACGTAATCACCGCAGCATATGTCTAAAGCTTAAGCTGATTTTCTACGTATTTTTATGTGTTTTATGTCGTTCACGTATAATGTTTACTACTGCTCAGAAAAACAGATTAAATGTTTGAGTTCATGCATCATGGACTTTATAAGAGTTCTCCAAAATGTTAAATGATAGAAAAGAACGTAAGATACAAGGTATTCGTCAACGATGCACACACAATATTTGTTTTGATTTGAATTTCCGAGAAAAAAGTCAACATCTAAATTTCTACAACAATTCTTAAACGTTTACTAAGATATGTGCTTAAACTGGCAAAATTGTAAGGAAACCCAATATCACAGTAATCATGCTGTATATTGCTTACAATAATAACGTTTTAGATTTTTTGTTTGTAGTTCATTTGTTGTAATAAAGGCCTCCAATTCCTTCTTTTCCTTGTTTAGAATGGTACCACTGTATGTCATTGGAATTTATTGTCTATCGTGATGGTTCTTTATTCATCTAAGAACTATAGTAATATTAGCTAGTTTACCAGAAAAAGCGAGCATACTTTCTGCCTGCTTCACTAGATAAGGTTTCGTCCACCTTTATCTTTGTCCCAATCATTTGTCATCATTGGTAACAATACTCAGTAGGATTTTTATTCTGCTTTTAATTCTTATCCCGTCTAGTTACTTATGTACAAAGAACAATTAAGTAACCATAAGAAGCAACTCTATTACAATATGTACAAATTTAGGATTGTCTATACTCCGTGTTATTAGTTACATTTTTCTTGTATTTCTTTATTGTTTTTAGGTCGGTGGTTGTTGGGTTGTGTAGTTTATTTTATTTTCTTTAGTATCATTTTTGTTTAATTTTATTATTATTATCATTTATTCTTTATTGACTTATTTATTTATCTATTTACTTTTTGGTGTGCGGCATTTTTAATAATATCATTTTTTTTTATTTATTACTATTATTTTCATAAAATTACATATATATAATTTTGGTAAAAGATTATATATCTATAATTTGAAACTTTGTACTAAATTTTTACCGAAATTCATTTCTGAGTTTAACTGCACCTTCCCACTTCGACAAAAAGTCATATCATGATTTAGTAAACATCAGTATTATTTAATTACAACAGCAACAAAAAATTTCAATATTCGACAAAAGTTAACCTGGGATCTTTTCTAAATTTTTTATCAGCGAATCAATATTGGCTCCATATAGTAAAGATCAGTCTTGACATAACATGCAAGCCTATATATAGGTTTTATTTTCACATATTCGTTGGACAATGTAGCAGGGTATTTTATTGAATTCAACTAAGACATTTTTCTGGATATTTGCCCAACGACTGAGGAAAGCCCACGCTCTTTTCAATCCAATTTTGTCCTTAGACTAAAATTTTCCAGTAGTTCGTAACAAAAGCTTCAAGTATTTGTTACACCGACAATAGATTTAAAAAAAAATCATAAATCCCTCCTCGGGTTATAGAATCAATAACAGAGATTATTTGATTTTTTTCTTGTTTTTCTTTTTGGTCTTAGAAGATGTGTTAGAACATTCTACTTTAACTCAAAGTTTTCGAATCTATGCCTTATTCTAGAGCAGAGATTTCGACCAAAGATTTTGACTGCTTTAAGTTAACTTAATGTTATATTAGGACTGTTCTTTACTGCATATTGAATGTTCCCTAAAAGTTTTTTTATTGCAGCGTTAGGAAAGGGTATATTCTTATCTTCTGATATATTATACGTCTTTTTCTATTCTTACAATAAAATTCTGTACACGGCTTGGAGGTTTTAATGCCATGATAAGACTCTAATTAAGATTATCCATTTGATGCTTTACGCTAGCTATCAGGTTGTTTTGCAATTTGCTCTGGATATTCTTGGATATTGAATCAGTATTAATTTAGATTTTTCAACACTGGACAACAAGCCCTGTGGAATAGTTGCGACGACAGATGCGTGTTATACGTAGAAAAAATAAATGGCAGTCGGAAACGACAGCTAATTCCTTCGCCTATGTGCATTACTCTCAAATATCTACCCATTGATGAAGTTTCATTGATATAGGATGTTTAGTATCTGTGATACTGACGCAAACCAAAAAATTAACCGACCTTAACGCAAAACTTAACCTTAGTCAGTCATGCAGAACATCTACGTGAAATTGACATCACTGTCACCTGACACTACTTTAATGTCCAAGACATATCATCTAGCCAAATATCACCGAGGTATGGCTTGTAGTATGGAAGAAACAGACCTGAGTGCAAAACTTAACCTAAGGGTGACAAACGGACCGACGGGCGAAACTTCGTTGGGGAAAGGGATAAAAAGAAAAGTACAAAAACACCAAAAAGTAAATAAAAATAGCAGTTAAACTGTTACAAATGAATCTGTGATATAGAATTGATACCGGCACTTAGGATGCAGGTGATAAATCATTTCGGCTAATATATTTCCATAGGATTGTGACTAGAGGTACCAGTTTTTGACTTTTTATCTATTTATCTATTTATTATTATTTTTGTTTTATTTTATATTTTTCGTCTTTGTTTAAAATTGTTCACTGTAGAAACATCCGTGAAGGATATTTTATGTTAATTTCTATAATAATTTTTTCTTACCCTTTTTCTCTTGTTGAATATTTGCGAGTAATAACTGATCACTTAAAGATTACTATTTTCAGTGAAGGATGGGAAAGTCCAAGAAAAACATTGCTTCATAACATTGATCCTCTGAAGGAAATTACTGGAGATAAAAAATATCAATATACATTTGACACAAGAACGAGGGCAGCGTTACGTTATGGCAACTGGAAATTGATCACAGGTGATCCAGGTATATTTTTATATATATATATACACTTAATGATAAATTTTAGTTTCCCTTCGTACTGCATTAATCAGTTATCATACGTCGGATTGTTTGTACATTGGTTGTCAAGAGAAAAAGACGTTGTATCTCCGCTATTTTTTAGTGTAAGATACCCCTTTTCATCCCTATACTTTACAGGTATATATTTTACAGTAAACACTTGTACCTCCGTTGTTTTTTTTTCTTTATTATAGGAAACGGAAGTCGAATTCCATCGCCTACTAGAAGTGATTTACGAAATCAAACGTTCATTGAAAACAGAAATCCAAAGAAGAATGTGTGGCTGTTTAATATTGCAAAAGACCCATATGAACAAAATGATTTAGCAGACGTCAACGAAAATATCGTTCTAAGAATGCTCAATTTATTGACACAAATTAATGCAACAGCTGTAAAGTGCCACTATCCAAAACATGATCGAATGGCTAATCCTAAAAAGCACGGAGGATGGTGGAGCCCATGGAGGTAGTTCGTAACAATATTACATTTAAAACTTCTGCTGTCAAGATTAAAAATGTTATACTGTTTCATACTTCATTGAGTTTTATATATGAATACTGTTAGTAAGCAAAATTATATTAAATGTCTAAAATTTATGTAAAAAATAACTGAAAAAAAGCCAACCTTAACAAAAAACAATGTAAGGTCTGAGACAAATATCTGTAATCATATGTCATGACAATTTTCTAATAACACACACATACATATAGCTTTGATCTAGGTTTTTTACCAGGTTAAGAACTCATTTTTTTTGGAGTGAACTTGCAGTAGAAATCAGACTTAATATAAAATCAAGTTAACTGGAAGCAGTCGAAATTTTTAGTTAATGTCTCTGCTCTAGGGACAATTGACAAGAGACTGAACAAGTAAAAGATTACTTAAAACTGTTCTGTGACTGCTTTTCAAGGAAAAAAAAAGATATATCTAATCTCTGCTTGACCGCCCATATCTCCGCTTTTTACGACCAGTATTTTTTTTTAAATCTCTGCTTGAGCAGTCATATCTCTGCTTTCCAGAACAGGACATATTTCTCTAATTTTTCTCCTAGGAAAATTTCTGGTAGAATCTCTACCCTCTTCGCGTGCGCAGTCATTAGAACAAAAACGGTCCTACTGACAAAAGCGGTAGTAGGAGAAGGTCTAGGACAAGATTAAGAACAACTGCTAGAACAAAGAACATAAATGTTAACTGGGAACACACGATCCTGCTGACAACAGTAGTCGTAGGATAGAACATTGAACTGTTGCCAGAATACAGAATGTTAGTCTCAACTGGGAGTGTGTGGTCCTGCTGACAAAAGCGGTCGCAGGACAAAAGCAGTCTTTAACATTGTCACAAGAAAATGTTTTTGGACAATCTCTGCTTTTCTGTGTTAATTTCAAGACGACACCAGGACAGTTCAGATAAGTCATATGTTTTCTGTAAAGTTAACTTAAAGCAGTCGAAATGTCTGCCGAATAAGTAAACCTGAATGTTATCTTAGGGCTGATCTTCACTGTAAATAAATTGTGGAGCTGCTCGTAATGACTTGCCCTAAAATAGTTTGAAAGACGATATGGGATAAACTTGTTTATTATATTAGACCTGCACTTTTCTTTGGCTTGGGTTAGAAAGAGAGATAAGTATACAATTGCAAAGAAACCTCGAACTACTTTTGGCGAATTGGCTCCCCGTAAACCGGCACAAAACACATCAGTCTAAGAACTAAAATCTTAACTTTCCAAGTATGGCGTGACCTTGTTATAGCCTCAGATAAGTTTTTTTACTGCGATTGTTCAACATGAAGATTATAGGCTAAATTTTGTAAGTAAAATATGTTGAATATTTTAAAATTTAATAAAAGCAATACATCCAGCTTATATATTAGTTAAGCTTAAAATGAGGCAAAAAAAAAAGAGAAAAAAAATTCAACAAACTTGTACGCGGTGAATGCATTCAGTTAATTAGAGAAGCCTGAAGTAGATGAAAACTCTTTAAAAAATGAAGGAAGTTCTTGTCTCTTTGAAATCATTATAAAAAGTTTTTATTCTTTGACGTTTCATTCACAATTCATCACTAGATAAGTCTATTAAGACAGATGACTTTAATTAGTCGGAAAAGGCAAGAAAACCAAAAGACCAATAAAACTTTCGACAATCAAAGGATGCAGACAAAATTTTAATTAAGACAAAGACACAACAAAAACAACTATAATAGAAGATGAGCAACAATGACCCAACCGAAAGCATGAGATACATTCGGGTGGTGCGGATGATTAATCACCCGTCATTGTAGCTAGTAGTCAGATCCGAGAAAAGGTCATGTTCGTGGAGAAGAAAGACGAAACTAGAATAAAGTATTCGACCGAATAGGATGTCTCCTCCGTGCCACTTTTCTAGATTCTACTTCAAGATAAACACTGTATAATTAGTGAAGCTCAAATATTTCTTCTTTCAAACTATTATTATAAAATTTAAAAACGACGGGGGTTATTTTTTATAATCCTCTGATTTGCTTAACAACATGTGTGCATGCAACGATGAAAGAGATATAAATTTTATTGAATAATTATGATCGGTTGAAATTTATCAAATAAAACTGACAAAATGCTTTTTTAAATACCTAAATGCAAATGCACAGAATACACACCTTAATTTTGAAAAGTCGATCAACCTACACAGCATGGTGAGATAACTGAATGATAGAAAAGTAGCTCCAAGTAGCGTACATGTAACGTTTCTCCATAGATGTGTGGGTGATTACTTATTTTCTTTGATGAATGCTTTTGTTCAGATTAAATTCCCAAGTCATTGCAAAAGTGAAAAAGAGACGACTGAATAATATCTGCAACCATCAATAGAGTTCTTGGCAATGTTACAGCTTTGTGATATGGTTCATCTGTGTAGTGCTAATGATCAAAAATTTATTTGGTGCAATGCATTTCCTATGGGTAGGATATCGTAATTAAACATCTTTCTGGACTTAGAGGTCTTTAATTTTACATAGGTACAAAATAACACATCAAGTAGAAATACATTAGCGAATTTTTATACTATTTTATAAATAGTTGTTACAAGTACCCGTCCACATATTTAAAGTCAGTCACGTGATCAAATTGTAATCTAAATTCAGCTCAGTGTGTTTGTAATGAGCATAAAAATCGTTTAATTAAATATGTTTGCTTCGATTATGCCAACGTCAAAAACAGCACATCAGTACGACTTTATAAAAACATTTTAGAGCGATTATGTAGAATGGTTACTCCTATCGAGAAAGTTTTGTGACGGACACCTAGTGAAAACAATATGTTTCCTTTCTATGCTCATGGAGGAGATATAACTATGGCCTAGGAATAAAATATGATTTCAGATACAGCACCAAACTAGATTCTAAAAATTGACGATAAAGATACTGATATTCGGTATGGTCCTGTAATTTACAGAGTTAAAATTTAGGCTTTTCTTGTCAAAAGTCATCGTAAGTGCTCAAAATGTATATACATTGAAGTACTTGTGAGAAGTATGCATATTTGAATTTTATCTTAATATTTATTTTATTCATGTATATAATGGCAATTATACAGGTCAAAATATGGTTCATAACTCAGTTTATTATTGAAATGTGAAAAAAATACTATCTCTTTTTTGAAAGTTAATGAAAACATTAAACATATGCGTTCAAGTCTTGTTTGCTTTCTTACCATAAACGCCTGCAATTAAGGGAAGCATATTTCAAATATCCTCTTCTATTTTTTCTATGATACTTACTCCGAAAGACGACATAGAACAGACACATAGGTACATTAAGTTTTTCCGAATCTGTTCTTTACAATGCAGAACAGGAAGAGCACCCCAGGCACGGTGATGCTAAGTAACAGACTAACAACAGAACAGAACCTGCCTTTGTACGTAAATTCATTGGTTATGTTAGAAGCATCATTATGCTTAAAAAAAAATCAAACGTCTTTACTTAATTTCTCGTAGGCACCGGCCAACTTTTTGTTGTTCCTTTGTTTATGTTAAGAATATCTTTTCTGGAAAGAAACTTTCGTACGTCTTCTTCTCTTCTCAATACACGTTATTGTGTATTAGACACTAATTACCTTTTAAGCAGTTAACGGATCAATCACGTAAAATTCCGGTAATATGTGAAAAATAATTGATGCGATCAGTACAATTGTATATTTAAGATTAATTCATTGTATGTGTATTATGTAACATGAAAAATTTGTAGTCAGGAATATGACAGTTGTTTTCCACTCGTTCCGTTTGCTAAGATGGTCAAGCGTTTTTTCTCGGTTTTGTCAGTTTCGATGGACTTCCCCTTTTGAATATGCCTTGGAGTTCGGTATTTTGTTATTACCTTATTTTCTTTATAGAAATAAAAGACCTGCAATAATAAATGAACAAGGAGTTTCACCGACGAGGTTTGCTAACGGACAGATGGACGGACAGACGGATGGAATAATAATGAAAATAATAATAATAAATAAGATGGAGGAAGCGACAACTATATCCCGCACCCCAATATTGATTTTTGACCCTTAATATATAATAAACCAACTTTTAAGCAGTATTTCAATTTGACCCTTTTTGTCCTTCCATCCTAATCCTTTAAAAAACCTTTCAAAAATCTTACAGAAAATGAAGATGTAATAAGGTGCAAGGAAGCGTAGTATACCGAAATTCCAGACTCATAAAATCCTTAGAAATACGCAATATCGAGAAACGAATGGGATGTCATCGCATGAACTAAAGGAGTGAGGCCGGGTGCATCGACAGAGTAAGCGTCTCTGCTATGTATGCATAACCCGTCATGGGAAAAAAATAACAACATTACTGTTTCTAATTGAAATGCGCTAATTCAAAATGTAAGTCATGTTCTTCTGACAATCTTTATAAAATACAAAAAATCAGTCTTAGCCCCTTATTTGGCCCCAAACCAATCAATAGAAAATTAAAAACCTTTCTACACATCTATGGATAGTAAGGAACAATACTATGTGCAAATAAAAGACCTCTAATCAAAATTAATGAGGAGTTCCACTGACAAGCTTTTTAACATAAAAAATCCGTTTTGTTCCCTTATTCGAGCAAGATCCGTCAGTCAAAATTCTAAAACCGTACTGCGCATCTACACATAGTAATGAACAATATTATACACAAATAAAAGCCCTGCCACAAAAAAATGAACGAGGAGTTCCTCTGACGAGTTTGCAAAGGACGGACGGGCCCATTACAATATCTCCGAACTTTATTCAGAAAGTGTGAATAATAAAAGTAATGGGGATAGAACCAACAATATCATTCAGTACAAAATGAAAAGTATGAAAAGTCTGCGTACCCACCCAGAAAAAAAGGTACCGGTCTCGTCATTTTACCCAATATATGCATGGGCCATTCTGAATCTTCTATGAAAATAAAAATTCATTGATTCTGTTGGTGAAAATTAGTAAATGAACTAATTATAACTTGGTTATAGTTTTGTCCTGTCATTGTCACACATATTTCAGTTATAAATTTTTCTACCTTTCTGTATATTACACCATTTTACAATGAACATGGACTGAACCAAACCAGAAATACGACACATCCCTTTACAATTCAGTCTTGTTTCTGTGTTGAGTATCACTAACAAATTGTATTCTTTATGTGAAATCACTCAGGCGTAAAATTATATTCTTATAGTTGAGTTTTTCACCTGTTTGAAACGTACCGTTACCTACAAAAACGTTTAGTATTTTATTGCTGTTAGTGAATTAAGAACATCCCTTATGCAACATGCTGCACTTGATTTACATAAACTTTGACCTGTAATGACATTTATCCGGAAATCGGCACGTGTAACATAAATGGTAAATTGCGAATATGACATGAAAAAATGAATTATATATGAGTATTTAACGGGGTAGTCTGATTTAATCTTTATTGGAAAATGAGGAAAATAAAAAATGGTAATAAATGATGTTATCCTTTATATTTTAGCAATTAATTAAAGTGTCAAAA
>JAOXYJ010222443.1:0-10243 GCA_028566555.1 Lithophaga nigra
AAAACTTTCGTTACAGATTTCTCAGCTTCTACATGAAGAAATGATTTCATATTTGGCTTTGGCATAGTGACTTGTACAGTGTCTCCCCTTTTCAGGTTTACCACACATCTACTTGCTGTTTACCACACGATTTAGAATTGACAACAAATGAACGAGTGGGGGTATTCTTAGCACGACGCAGCATGGAACATCTTGTTACAGAAATGTTCCTTGGATGGTCCTCTACAAACTTTGGTTTTTTTTGCCGAGTGGAAATCCAAGATGGCTGCCATAATAAATAATACATGGAGTTTAACATTGGACCCTATGAGAAATATTTTTCAAGGTCTTCTTGTCAGAAATTACAAACCTCAATGAAAATGTTTCATCGCAGAAACCTTCCTTGGATGGTCCACTACAATGTATGTTTTTTCAGCTGATTTGAAATCCAAGATGGCTGCCACTGAGGAACATCATAGAACTAAAAACCTAATGCAAAAGCTATAATTTTCATTTAAAATCCCCTCCATATATCCTCCTTGGACAAATCCTAGAACATTTTGTTATCATCAGATCATGGCATGTGACATGCTAACCAATCAAATGCAATATTATAATTAGCTAAGGCAACAGTTCAGTCATCAGACTGAAAAGTATTATCCAGCAATAGACATTGTGGACAAAAATTGTTGAAAATTTAATATGAAAAAAAAAGACAAAATGTTAATTTTTTTTTCTGTTACTTCTTTCAGAATTTCATAGAGGTATGACAATATGGTATTTCTTTTGCTGCAATTTGTTCATAACCCTGGTAGCTTTCTTTACATAGTAAATATTAAACTCAACATTCCAGTGTTCTCCTAGGCCTAGACTTACTCAAAGGCCATCCTTAAAAATATGTTTGTTTCCCATTCCAGACCTCCATTTCTAACTATGCGTTGTTCGACAGGCTTGTTTTTTTTTTTTAAAGTGAAAGTCTGACAGTCTTTCTTACATGTTCGAATACTATGTGACATAATAATATGTGTGACTACTACATTTTCTCATATTTGTACAAAGAACTAAGTACAAAATGAAGTAAAATGCATAAGAAATGAAGAAATAATGAAAATAAGACATTAAAAATTGTACAAAATCTGATGGAGTTTCTAGTTTGTGGACCAGAAAAAATATAGAACCAAACATCCTCCAAAAAAGTTTACATGTAGTTGGAACAATTTTCAAGGGTTGATCAGGAATGGGGATGAAAAATAATTTTAGTTTGGCCCAATGATATCACGTTTTATTTTCCTATACAGTACACTTTATGATTTGGTAACCCTGATGTTATTATGTTCTGGGATAAGATGCTATCCATCATTGTTAATGGTATAAAAACCTTTGACCATGATGCTATCAAAAATATCTGGGAAGAACATTGCATTCATGACATTGTTGTCCCATGGCCCAGCGAAGTTGGCATTGTGATACAGTGTTTTGCCTGTGTGTCCACCGGTCTATTTGGTCTGGTTAAGTTTTGGGTTAAGGTCAGCGTCTCCGATACTATAATATCCTAGAAAAATATTTTGTCAATGGATATGTTCTTTGATATTAACAAAAAATCAGACAATTTGGGCCACTCAACCCTCATTTTAAACATGAGTTTTGCATTAAGGCAAGAAAAAGGCAAGATCTTGGATACTACAATTAGGTCACATAGAGTGGATTAGTTGTTGATTCTGATTACTGCAGCTGTGTAATATTGGATTACAGCAATAGCAATATTCTCTACTAGCGGAAAAAAAGAGAGAGATAAATCTTGCATGTAGCTATTATGGGAAGATTTGGAAAATTTATTTTTTAAATAAATTTTTGTCACCTGTTACCAAAACAAATATTTTTATGTATTTTATAAATGCCAAACAGCATAGTATTTTTCTCCTCAAAGAATGTGTATTTGTGAAAAAATTACAAAACTATCCAATTTTCCCATTAAAGCCATAATGATACCTGGTTGAAAGGGAGACAACTCAGGAACATTTGATAGGAAATACAAGATAAAACCAACCTTGAGAGACATCTGGAATGAACGATGAAATGATCCCTTCTTTTGGAAACTACCGAAAAGTGTCACAGCTCTACACTTTTCCTTTAAATAAACTGTATTGAAAGATCACTTTTTGTTGGCAGAGAAATAGTTTCTTATATGAGGTGAAATCAACGATCAGGGATATCTTCCACGAGTGTAAGAAATTTTAATTTTTGAAACAAGGGCAAAATATGTACAATTTCTTACACAAGTGAAAGATACCCCTATCTTTAATTTTGTAATGAATATAACATGTATAAGAATGTGTTTCTTCCATATAACACAATTTACTGTTGTTTGTTCCTGTAGAGTGACGGTGAAGTAACCATTCATACAATTGTGAATGTCAGACAATTCATGACATTAATCTTAGTAACAAACTATGACGTTAGACTAATGGTAGGACTAATTGTGTATTTGGCCGTTGAAGACAGCCTCACGAGACACTGTCTTCCATAGAAAATGGCCAAATACCGTATACGGAAGAAAGGACGATCTCTTAAGACCTGTACCACTGTATTTCTTTTTCTTAACCATCACCAAAAATTAAAACATTTAAAATTACTTAAGGTCAAAAGAAATATATATGTCTGTTTACGGTTACATCCCCCCAAAAATAGGGTCAGTAGGTCGGCATTTTCATTTTATTTTATTTTTTCATTTTATTTTTTCAGAGAGTTTTAATTGATCTAATTGATTAATGTGATTAAGACCTTGCCCTGTGCAGACAGCAAAAAAAGAAGCTGATCTACAATAGTAACAGTTGTTTATCCCCTCACAGCACAGTTGTGGGGATATAGTAACTCAACTGTCCATGTGTCCATGACAATAGGCTTTAAGTCTTTCAGGGTATACCCACCAAACTTAGTATATTAGTTTTACATGTTTTATATGAACAGGGCATGAAAGTTATTAATTTTCAAGGGCATAGCAGTACATAGTAGAATAAACCTTGTCATTCCATCCTGTTGACTTGTGAGAGGATGCCCTGCTTTGCTATACCCTTGTTTTTTTTTCATTCAAGCACACAAGTACATGTAGACCAAAAGGTTTTGTTTGTGATTCTCATATAAATTATTTTTTTACTTTCAGCAATGTACAACTGCAGTTTTTGCCCCAGTTCATTTCCCTCTCTGTATCATCTCCAGTGCCACAATGTCTACAAGCACTCATCTATTTTGAAGAATGGACGCAGAGAGGAAATCCATGCTGAATCCCAGTATGGGCCAAGAGGGAATATCCCAGAGGAATCCCACCCATTAGATTTGAAAACAAATACAGCCTATCAGTCTCAGACAAGAAATGAGTTTGTCCTTAATAATGAGAAGATTACAGTTTCGGAATCAGGAGCCTTGGACCTCTCAACTGTGAGAAGCCGAGGAGCATCAGAATCAAAGCCTGAATGCGATAAAGTTTCGTCAAGCGTCAGCAACGAAGCCGACGAATCTGATAACGAGGACAGTGGAAAACTTGTTATAGATACGCGAGCTGAAAATACTCCGGAGAGAAAAATTGAAAATGTGAGAACAGAATTTTTGCATAATTCATCAAATACTCTACCGTCCCATCCAAATGAAAGCATCCAGCAAAACTCAAGCCACAGTGTTTACAGCTCTCTGCAGGCTGTTCCATATAATTCACAATATTATAGTGAAATGCAGAGTCCACAAAGCCGTCCATATAATGCTCCTATGGGGGAAAGGAGAACTTTTGAAAAAGACATTCCGTCCAATGAGATTCAAGCATTAGACTACAGGTCAAAGTCCCCACCGAAAAATACTCATATAACAGAACTGACAAAATCAAGTGAAACAAATGTAAATCCCTCGCCTTATTATAATCCAGCATCAGAGAATAAATTTTCACCGGTGGAAAATCAGCCATTGCTAAATATGATTCCACCATTACCAAATGTTGGAATGATGGGAAATTTCCCAATGCCATTTGGATTTTCACCGTTCATGATGATGCCACCTACGTCCTTTATGCCACCCACAAGTATGGGCAATAACCCAGATACTAGATTCCAGTTATCCGGGGATGCATTTGGGAGTGCGATGAATCATAGCCTTCCGTACAATGCTTCTCTGAACTTACAGCAGAGCAAAGCAGGTCCTGTTCGTAGAAATTCTGGCAACAAAGTGTCCCGTTCATCGTCAAAAACCAGTGATAATAACAAGCAAAAAGATGTGGTCGAGATCTATGAATGCAAGACATGCAACAGAAGATTTTCACAAGTTGGAAATTTTCACAACCACATGAAAACACACGAATCAAAAGTTTGTGCTTGTGGTATTTGTGAAATGGAATTTAGTGATAGTTACGAACTTCAGCGCCACATGAGAAATACTCACACAGGAAGTATGCCGTACAAATGTGAACAGTGTGACCGTGAATTTAGCCAGTACAACAATTTGCGACGTCACTTACGAGTTCATAATGGCAAAAATTATAAATGTCATCTGTGTGGTCGAACATTTAACGAAGTGTTTTATTTGGAAATGCACATGGGTTCTCATACAGGAGAAAGAACGTACAAGTGTGGTGTTTGCAGCGCCACCTTCAGTGACAATGCCGAGTTGCAAAAACATGTAGCGACCCATAGTGCAGAAGAGCTTCATACTTGCAATGTGTGCGGAAAATCCTTCAGCAAAGCATGTGTGCTGCGTCAGCACAAGAAAATGCATAGTGGTGTTCGCCCTTTTAAGTGTGAAGTTTGTGACAAATCGTTCATCCATCGTCATCATTTAACAATTCATTCCAGAATGCACAGCACAAACAAACCGTATACTTGTAAAATATGCAAGAAGGAATTTGCTCAAACAAGTCATTTGTACAAACATATTCGTCAACATACAGAACAGCCTGGCATCACCGAGGAAATGATTCATGAATCATTAGCACCAATTCTTGAAAAATTGAAAAGATCCAATGACTCTCCGATTTCATCTGCTTCAAACGATTCCAGTGACGAAAAACTTTCCGATGCAATAAATAACAATGTTGATAGAGATATTGACAATTTATCTAGAAAAGATGTGAGTCCTCAGTCAGATTGTACAAGGGAAGTAACTGTGGAAAACGAAATGAAACTGTCCAGAATTCAAAATCTGGAGCAGGAAAAACTGTTTAATTTTGACAGTATTGAAAAGTGTGAAAGAACTAATGAAAAACAAGACATTACAGAAAAGTCGGAAATTATTGCCCTCACTGAATCGAAAGAAGGAAATGGATATGATATGTCTGATGCAAAGGACAGTAAACGAAATACAGATAAAACACCATCACAAATTATAAAAACAGGAAAGAATGTAACTCAGATAATGGAAGGAAGTTTTAGGGAATTGTCGAACTTGTTTAATCAACATGAAAAGAATAGGAACAAAGATGAGGAGGATTCGCCAGAGCACAAGTTTGAAAATTCGGAATCAGATGACAATGCGTCTGATAAGACTGGCATTTCTGACATTTCATCAGTATCTGATAAACGGTACGTAAACAGTCCTCACTCTGGGCTGCCGTATGACGAACAGTGCCTGCAAGAAAGTCGCTTACCCAGCATTCCAAGGTATGAATCCGTTCAATTTCGTAAAGATGACTGTGTAAATCAAGAACTTGAAAGTGTGAAAGATGTGGAATTTAAAAATGTGAATAGGGAGATTGTCGACACACTTGTGACTGACACCGAGAAGGAAGAAAATAGATACTCGCCAATAAGTCAGTCTGGAGATTCGTTATGTGAGGGAGATTTCCGTTCCAGGAGCAATTCTGCTTCTGAAAATGTGGAACCAAGTTACTCTTCTAGTGCTTTGGCTATTTCACCTCGAATTGTAAATTCAGATAGTGTCTTAAAGGAACAGCCAATTCCTAAAGATAATTACTCACCAAAAACAGAAATTATAATGCCGCCAAAGAAGAGACGCAGGTATACGCCTCGTCAGAAGAAGAAATCGCAGGAGCTACCTGAAAATCAGCAACCAAATTACCAACAGATGATACAGCCGTTGGCCGCTGAAGCTCAGCAAATGTATTTTCTCCAACTTCAGCAAATGCAATTGGCGCTTGCTGCGAATGTGATGGCTGCACAAGGTATGATGATGCAAAACGCTTCTGAACAGATGAAAAATCTACAAGGTGAAAACCAAAGAAATGTTCCAAATGGACACCTTCACAACACAAATTCATCCATTGATCTCCAGTTGCTGAGTCAGCCACTTGTTGGTACCCCAGTGAAAGGAGGACTTCCTTATCCAACGAACATGACCAAAGACAGTGGTCCACTTGACATATCCAGAGGTCCACCTTTTCCAAATGGCAGCTTGTTAAACCATTCCATTGCAAAAGCCGGTTATTTATAGCCATTTTATATTTTTATTGTTTTTTTTTAAACTGTTTAAATTTTTGGTGTTTTTGCCGAAATTATATGTACATAATTTGTTCTTTGTTGGCAGTTTAGTGTTAATTATTGACATTTATGCATTTAACACGTTTTAAAGTATTTTGTCTGATTGCACTTTCACATGAATGTCAGATATGATGTAAATATTCACAGGTCTTGAGCAGTGCTATTGCTTCATTTGTAACCATCTTTTCCATATTTCTGATCGCCTACAAAATATTTATGATTTTTTTCTATTTATAATGATAAAAGAAAAGTAAAAGTCCCTATTTCTGAATTTAAAAATGAAAATAGAAGAATTTTTTCAATGTGGTAAGAACTTATGTTTTAATGAAATAAGCAAATTTCAGTTAAATGTATTTACATGAAGTGATGTTATAATTCTTAAGCTGTAATTTTTTTATGCTTTCCAAGAAAGGAAATGAGGATCAAATGCATATATTGATTTATAGAACCTTTGAAAGAAAAAACATTTAGGAGGGACTGACAACAAATTTAAATATTTGATACAATTTTTGCATATTCACATTCAGGAACTTTGCATTTTTCAAAGAAAATTACATTACAGTCATTTGGAAAACATGACAATATGTGTTTGTAAATATTTGTATATATATTTTTTTTATTTACACATAGTGTAGTTGTGTATTTATTGCAGATAAGAATTGAAGGGGAGATAATTTTTCCAAGGGAGATAACTGTAGTAAAACATGTAGCATTTCTGATAGCCAAATGTACTGATAGATTAACTTCGAGGAAAGAGAAGAAAAACAGCATTAATTTATTTTTGAT
This sequence comes from Lithophaga nigra, assembly GCA_028566555.1. Classification (NCBI taxonomy): domain Eukaryota; kingdom Metazoa; phylum Mollusca; class Bivalvia; order Mytilida; family Mytilidae; genus Lithophaga; species Lithophaga nigra. Next base: position 7,239 of record JAOXYJ010222443.1, read on the forward strand.
ACTGTAGATAAAGTTTAGTAGTTTAGAACTGAATTATTCACTGCCATAAAATGTGCCATATATGATGTTTGCAAGCAAAATACATGTGTTCAATTTATTTGCTCAATTTCGTCAGGGTGACATAATCCTTCCATGTGTATTGCTCAAGTTGTCTCTTGATGAATATTACAATTTTTTTTATTGCAGATTTTCATGACCAAATTATACCAGTTTACATGTTATAGATTTAAAGAATAGGGACATAATCTATTATCTGACAGACACCAACATAAAAAATAACTCAAAAATCCATAAAGCACTATTAATAATATGAATGTTCTTTGAATATAAATTTCATCCATGGCATAAGTTCCAGGATAATGATAATATTGGCATAAAACATAAACACAGGAATACAGATCATTCAAATATACACATAATTCCCTTTCTATGAATATAAACCCCTGATACCTTAAAGTCTTAAGCAATTAGGACTTGCACCATGATGAATCACAATTTGTAGTGTTGTGAACTACAAAAAACAAAAAAATATAAAAGCAGTCCACACATATTCTTTAAGTAGATCAGACTGCATGTTGATAATTAAACTCTACAGATCAAATATAGCAAGGGACATATTTTCATTCAATCTATATGTGTTTCCATAATATCTATGTTCACCTCAATAGTAAAAAACTTTACCCCATGAAGTAGAAATTTTGATAAAAGTATATAACAATCAACATTTCACAAAGTCACTTTGGTTATTGTCATGACAATTGAGAAATTTTTCAAACATATGAATATCTTTCCTTTTATAATGCTGAAGCCAGAACTGAAGTCAAGCCATAGAATGCTATATTATGACTAGCTGTGTAGGTAATGTTTTGAATAAAAACAGTTAAGTCAACATCTGTCATCAAAGAATACATGTATCTCGAAAAATTCTTCAGATACTGACTTTTTCACATATTTTTATGTTTCATAGTAAGAAAAATAATGTTCTTGTTCTATCAGTTTGGAAGATTATCATTTGATGGCACTTAAAAACTCTGAACATGAGATATAAACTGGGCATAACCATGACTATCAAGTTGTATATTGTAAAAATTGAAACTGTGGCCTATATTTAAAAATCTCTGGCTATGGAGCATTTAATAGCTGTTGCAATCTGAAGTAAGAAATAAAAATAAGGCTGTCAAATTTGGTGAGCACATTGTTATTTGTTTCATGGATGCAATACAATGTCATAGTGTGAAAAACTGTCATTTTTCAAATTAAAACACCTTCTTTCTCGTCAGTAACGACTAATATTTTAAAACTTATAGCTCATTTTAACTTCCAAATACAAAAAAAAAAAATTATCACTTTACTTGAAATAATTTATCAATTGTAAAATCATTATTATAAAATGATCACTGTACACTTCTCATCTTCAGTATCAGCCATATGATACATTACAATTGCAATTCTTGGTAACTGAGTTACTGTGACAGACGAGACAAGCAGCTCAAACCACAAGTGTAGTAGTGTTAAAATTTGAAAGAACTTGCATGGGCAAACCAATGTTAGACCAAAGACAGGAATAGTTCACCAAAGAGGATGACAAACTGATGACAACATACCCATTCTATGGCTGTAGATTTGTGCATTTGTGAAATATAATAATATAACTATACATAACAGACATCACTACAACTAACTAACTTTGTTCATATGCTAAGTACAGGATTTCTATATGAGCAATTAACATCATTACACACTATATATTTAATATTTAGTACTGATTTATTTATGCATTCTGCTGATGGATTACCGTTAAAAAATGAGTATTGATACAATCCTATATTACCAAGAAATATTTCTCTGATTTACAGATCTTCTATCTACACAATATTAAGATGTTCTTAGTAAATAGAACTTATTTTAAATGCTATTGCATTCGTTTCTTCTCTAATATGTACAATTTTACATCAAATATTTCATTCAGGGAAAATAAAAGGTGATTGCAACAAAATATGAATGTTGTAAAAAAATAAATGACAAATCATCGATAAAAACTACATTAATTGGTACTCAAAACTTTAAAATCAAGATATACATGCAAGTACAGTCATTAAATGTATATATATTCAAACCCTTCCATTTTCCGCTATATCTTCCATATCAAATTACCTTTTTTGAAATAATTATTGTCATATTGTTACAGGTCCAGTTTCGATTAGATTTTCACTAATCACAGATTTCTGTATAGTTTCTTTTCATAATTTTGACATAATTCTTCTGTTTGTGGTTTTACAAAACGATAACCTGATGAACATATTTTAATTTTAATGGTATAATTTACTAAAAAATTGTATTTCCCTGAAAATCATCAAATTCATATTTGTGTTTAGCTCATAACATTTTAAAAACATGTATTAAATTATGAACAGAAACTTTACAGAAATCCAGTGCTTATATAGAGGAAAATGGAAGTGTCAGAATATTTATGTCCAATGACTGCATCTACATGTAAAGTTCAACTTCAAAGAAACTGAGACTAATGGAATTTATTTCAAATTGATTTCATATTTCAATGACATGTCACATTTTTAGGAAACCTTTACATTAGTTTTAGCTTACAAACATACATCAGGTATGTATAAATTTTGTAAAAATTGCAGTAAACATGTAGAAATGAATAAATGTTGCGAATTTCATGTAAAGTAAGTCAGTGAGGTCACATTTTGCATTCAGCACTTCATATTATGATTGTACCTATGGTCTTACTTATTATAAATGCTACAAAATCTAGATCCAAACTGAGTAGCCAAGTTGTTAAGGTCACTGACTACAATGCCTAATACCATATTTGTCAGTTCAAGTCTTGCAAACCCTGTTTTATGTATTAAGGTACCCATACAACTATCAGAGGTTTGGATTTTTACTGTTTCAGTTAGTTTTCCTCCCCGGGAAGTCTGGTAATCACAATAAAACTGAAAAATGCTGAAAGAAAGTGACAAAAATTTTCAACAATATATAAA
>JAOXYJ010222554.1:0-10242 GCA_028566555.1 Lithophaga nigra
AAGCAAAGTACCATGAGAACAGTGACTTTAGGAAAGCTGTGAAAACTGCATCAAAAGCAAAGTACCATGAGAACAGTTACTTTAGGAAAGCTGTTAAAACTGCATCAAAAGCAAAGTACCATGACAACAGTGAATTTAGGAAAGCTGTGAAAACTGCATCAAAAGCAAAGTACCATGACAACAGTCAATTTAGGAAAGCTGTGAAAACTGCATCAAAAGCAAAGTACCATGACAACAGTGAATTTAGGCCAGCTGTGAAAACTACATCAAAAGCAAAGTACCTTGAGAACAGTCAATTTAGGAAAGCTGTGAAAACTGCATCAAAAGCAAAGTACCATGAGAACAGTGACTTTAGGAAAGCTGTGAAAACTGCATCAAAAGCAAAGTACCATGAGAACAGTGACTTTAGGAAAGCCATGAAAACTGCATCGAAAAAAAAGTACCATCAAAATACTCATTTTCGGAAAGTCAAGATAGCTGCCATTACCACAAAGTACAGAGAAAATGAAGACTAGAATTAATTGGAAAAATGCATATAACAAGAAATATCAGGAGAATTTAGAATTTCAACAAAAAACAAAGCAAGCATCTAGGAACAAGTACAAAAACAATGTTATTTACCGAGAAATGAAAAGAGCTGCTTCCTCTCTGAAGTATGCACGCTATGATTCATTCAGGAAAAATTTAAAAACTTCTTCTATAAAAAAATATGCTTCTGATCCTTTGTTTCGCTGCAAACTTAAAGCATATTTGAAACAGAGTTACCACCAAAAAAGTGACATTAAGCAAAGGAAAAAACAAACTGTGAAGAAATCAAGAGCTTCAATCTTGAAATCTATTCAACGGTTTAGACAAAATATTAGAGTAGGACCAATATATGTATGTACTGTTTGCATACGAACTTTATTCAAGAATCAAGTGAAGAAGTGCAAACGTTCAAAATATCCAGACAGTGAAACTACCAAGAAATGTTTAACAGGAAAGTTTGTCATAGAAAATCAGAATGTCAGACAGTCAGAAGCATTATCAATGAGGAATCCTAGGCTACAAGAATGGATCTGCCATACCTGTGACCGGCATTTGTTGACCAATAAAATGCCTCCTCAAGCATATGTGAACAACCTAGAACTCCTGCCTATTCCACATCAGTTAGAAAATTTAAATGAACTTGAAAAACAATTGATTGCATTGCGTATTCCATTTGGCAAAATTGTATCATTGCCTAAAGGCGGCCAAAGAGGAATAAAAGGACCGGTCATTAGTGTACCATCTGATCTCAATGTAGTTACGACAAGCCTTCCACGAACACTACATGATTCTCAAGTCATTAAAGTGAAACTAAAACGGAAACTTACGTACAAGGGATATCATCAGTATGAATGGGTCCACCCAAATAAAGTAAATGATGCTATACAGTATCTTATGGAAAACAACAAGTGGTACACTGGAGTCAATCTTCAATCAACATGGTTTAACGATGAGGAAGACATGGATCTTATTACGGCATCAGACAGTAATCCTGATGATGACTGTGAGTCTGATTATGATAAAGATACCATCATTGACGATGAATTTGATAGAGATACCATATCCATCTCAGATAATGACTATGATAGGGACACCGATGTAGAAGAAAATGATGATTCTGACTATGATAAGAATACAGTCATCAATGAAAACTGTGTTCCAGATATTGATCAAATACTGGATACATATCCCAGTAGTGAACATCTACATACTGGAAGATACAAGTTCACCTCACATAACACAGATAATAATGTTGGAAAACCTGAAAAACACATCGACCAAAGTTGTGAAACTGAAGAAGTTCCATCTTATCCAGTGCACACATGCTTGCAACCAATTGATGTTGCTCAAGAATATCTTGACACAAATGGTAGAATATTTTGTTTGGCACCAGCTGAAAACCAAACTCCAAAGAGTGTGTTTAAGGAACAGGACATTGATGTAATGGCTTTTCCATGGTTACTACCAGATGGTAACTTTGGCTTGTCAATGGATCGTGACATAAAATTGTCACCAACTAAGTACTTCAATGTCAGACTGTTTTCAGCAGATTCTAGATTTGCAAGGGACGATCAATTTCTTTTTTTCGCCCAGTATGTTACAGAAGTCATGCATGTAGCATCACATGTTTCTATTGCTCTACGTAAAGGCAATCAAAAGACAGATGATGGAAAAATAGTCAATGCATCCATGTTATCCAATCCAGACAGCCTGAAAAAATTTCTAAAATCAGACATAGGATACCGATTTCTTCAACCTGTAAGGGGGACGCCTCCTTACTGGGAACGTACCATGAAGGATCTTTATGCCATCATAAGACAGATTGGTATACCTACCTTCTTCATCACATTTTCTGCCGGTGAAACACGTTGGGATGAACTGATACAGACCCTGTTGTCAATAGACCATGATTCCAGATCCCCTAGTAATTTAGATTGGACAGAGAAATGCAAGCTTATTAAAAACAACCCAGTAATGTGTGCCAGACTTTTTGACAACCGTGTTCGGGCTCTTTTCAGTGATCTCCTTATGTCTCCAGCTGAACCAGTTGGCAAGATACTTGACTTTTTCTTCAGAACAGAATTCCAGGCAAGAGGATCACCCCATATACATTGTCTTGTATGGGTGAAAGATGCACCAAAACTAGGTATAGACCCTGATAGTGACATATGCAGATTTATTGATAAGCATATCACATGTGAACTACCATCAGAGACAATTAATCCAACTTTGTACAACATAGTTACATCTGTTCAAATGCATTCTAAGAACCACACTAAATCATGTAGGAAGTATTCAACACCCTGTAGGTTTAATTTTCCTAGACCTCCTGTGAAAAAAACATTTATTGCCAGAATATCAGAGAATGATGATGATGAATCTCATAAATCTTTTCAGGAAGCAAAGGATGTCAAAGACTGTCCTGAAATACCTCAGAGTAGTAGGTCTGCCAAAGATATTCTGAGAGATGTCTGGACTGTGCTATCAAATGCTGATTCTCTAGAGGACCTTTCCATTGATACTGTTCTTGAACTTACTAATACAACTTATTCTGAATACAAAAAAAGCCTTCAGTCTGTTATAACTAGAAATACTGTCTACAATAGAAGGAAAGTTACTGATTGCTGGGTTAACAACTTTAACAAGTACCTTCTTCTGGCATGGAATGCAAATATGGACATCCAGTTTGTTACAGATGTATACTCCTGTGTTGCTTATATATTGTCATATATTAACAAGCAAGAAGAGGAAATGAGTGAATTGTTATTGAATGCGAAAAAGGAGGCAAAAGATGGGAACCAGGATGCCGCTGCTGCAATGAAGCATATTGCAAAGGTTTACATGAACAGTCGTGAGATATCTGGACAAGAAGCTCTTTATAGAGTCTGTAGCCTGAAGATGAAAGATTGCTCGAGACACGTTACCTTTATCCCAACTGGATCTAGTACAATTAAGATGAGTTTACCCATGAATGTCATTAAAGCGAGGAAGGCAGATGATGAGAATATATGGATGACATCAATGATCGAGAAATACCATTGCCGACCACTTCTTATGGTCTTTGATGATCTTTGTTTGGCTGAATTTTGTTCTCACTTCTCATTCTACTCAATCAATCAAGAACCAAAATTTTCACAGTCTTTACCAGTTTATGAACTGCAGAAAGGGTTGGGATTCATCAAGAAGAAAGCACCTGGTAAAGAATCAGTTATTCGATATCCACGTTTCAAGGTTAAGAAGTCCCCAGAGGAGTTCTACCTCTCCTTACTTCAATTGTACCTCCCACACAGATTTCCTATCAAGAAACCAGAGAACACAGAAACATATGAAGATTTCGTCAAGTTTGGCACAATTAATGATGGCAGGAAAGTTTTAGATATAATAAATAATAAGAGGAACATGTTCGAACATGAAGCAGAAGAGCTAGAGAAAGCTTGGGATGATTTTCAAGAGGCTCGAATTAATCCAGATTCTTGGGCACAGATTGCCCCAGAAGCTGAATCAGAAAGAATAGAGATTGACATGACCAAGCCTCCCGAGGAACAAATCATGGATGCAGATATTCCTGAATTTGAAGATAATGACAGTAGTTCATATCAATTTAATCACACAGTAGAACTAGAGAAACCTAAAATGACTGCCAAACAAGCACGTAACCTGATCAGACAGTTGAATGACAAGCAAAGGTCAATATTCTATGCAATTCGAGATTGGTGTCTGAATGTCATTTTAGATAACCATCCTGAACCTTTCCACATCTTCCTTACGGGTGGAGCAGGGACTGGTAAAACACATCTCATAAAATCCATCTTCTATGAGGCGAATCGAATATTATCCAAAATTTCCAGTAATCCAGGAGCAGAATGTGTTCTCCTCACTGCACCCACAGGCACAGCAGCCTTTAACATTGAAGGAAGTACAATTCATGCTGCTTTTGCAATCAATAAGGCAATTCGTCTACCATACAAACCTCTCGGTGAAAGCTTACTCAATACTCTGAGGAGCAAATTCGAAGACATCAGGATAGTAGTTATTGACGAGATTTCTATGGTTGATTATAAGCTCCTTTCTTATGTACATGGACGTTTATGTCAGATCAAACAATCAAAGCAGTATTTTGGGAACATCTCTGTATTGGCCGTCGGAGATTTCCAGCAGTTGCCTCCAGTGAAGTCATTGTCCCTATACAGATTTAAAGATTTACATCTAGTTGACTTGTGGAATCATGTTTTTAAAGTGGCTGAATTGACGGAAATTATGAGGCAAAAAGAAGATTCACAGTTTGCTGAAATGTTAAACAGGTTACGTACACATATCAAAGGGAAACCTTTGCTCCAGAAGGATCTAGACATGCTTTCATCTGTTTCTGTCTTAGAAGTCCCTGAGCACTGTAAGGACATACTGCATATCTTCCCAACCAACAAAGAGGTAGATGACCATAATGAAACCATGCTGAAATTAAAATGCTCTCAAACAATGACCTCCAAGGCTAAGGATTACTACAATAGTTTAGAGAGTGGAAAGATGACCTTGAGAGAGGAACCATATGCAACAAGAGCTGGTGAAGATTTGCCTCCATTTATTGAACTTGGTTTAAATGCCAGGATAATGTTGATTCGAAACCTTGACACAGAAGATGGACTAGTCAATGGTGCATTTAGTACTGTCACAGGGTTTGAAGAAACAACTTCCGAAGAAATAACAGCTGTATATGTAAAATTTGACAATTCTAAAATTGGTCTATCAAGTATGAAAAGAACAGTCACCAAAAAACATATTCCAAAGCAGTCAGTGAGAATCACTTTATTTGAAGAAAAACTTAAAGGGAAAAATGTTACCAGAAAACAACTACCACTTCGATTAGGATGGGCAGCAACAATACATAAGGTACAGGGACTGACAGTGAAGGAAATTGTTGTTTCATTGAAGAAAACGTTTGCTGCTGGGATGGCTTATGTGGCTCTTAGTAGAGTGTCCTCACTCCAAGGTCTTCACATCATTGATTTTGATCCTAGTGTCATATATTCGTCCGGGGACATTGTTGAAGCTATAGTCAATGGACAAATTTGTACCAAAGTATATAGATTCACCTAGGACAAGCATCACCTTCCACAACACAGAGGGACTCTTAGCACATAAGAAAGATTTATGTAAAGCAGACTTTTGCCAGACCTCATCAGTTATTTGTTTCAATGAAACTTGGCTGCAGAAAAATGCACACCTTTCTCAGACTATATTACCAAATTTTATTCCGCACTGCCAGTCAAGAGAAGATTCTTATAAATCAACAAATGCCCTGTTTCAAACATTAAAAACACAGGAACGTGGAGGAGTTGCTCATTTATTAAAAAAAACATCAAACAAAGCAGGAAAGTATTTCATACAACAGATATTGAATGTATTTCTGTAATAGCCAACATTCCCGAGGAAACACTCATTGTCAACATTTATCGACCACCATCATATTCTCTTCAATTGTTTTGTACTGCATTGGAGAAACTATTAGCAGAGATTGATGATGAACTGTTACATATGTCTTGTATAATAGTTGGTGATTTTAATGAAAATATTCTTTGTGGAACTTCCAAAGTTACAGAAGTTATGTCTCGGCATGGCTATATACAAATGGTGAAGGAGAAAACAACCGAGTCAGGATCATGTTTGGATCTAGTATTTACGAAGAATTTTAAAGACATTCCTTCTGTGCAAGTCAAACCAATTTATTACAGTTTCCACGAACTTGTCTGTATTAATATTAATTAGAACTGAAGAGACTTTCTTACTCAGAAACCAAAGCCAAGACATTTATAATCCTTTTCACTCATGTAACAAGCAAAAACAGAAGAATGATTATACAATGTTAATGTATCTATATGGATAGTTAGAACTTATGTTGAACTTGGATTTCAATGCGCAATTAGATGACATTTTCGATGTTTCCTGCTTCATTGAATACTACAACCAGGACTTGAAATGTGTACCTTTTTTATTATCAAAGAAGAAAATAAAATAGCTATGGAATAGAGATAAACAATGTCTGCTGAAAATTGGTAAGCCACTTTACTGTTATTATTTTAGAACAATTTGATTATCAGTATCGGTGAATTTCCTTGAATGAAGTGAAATGAAATAAAATTTTCTTGTTCATGCCCATTATAATGGTCATGACTGTGTTTAGACCAAACATCATGTGGCATTCACACTTGTCTGGGTAGTTCTTGATTTAACTTGACAAGTTTACTTCAACTTTCTTTTGAATTTTTGTAATCAACACTATTACTTGTAACAAGAGGTAAAGCCCTCTTCAGAAACTCATTTCCAGAATCTTGAATCTGACTATAACTTGACGCAGGTTATTTCCCTTGGTGGGCAGTACAACTTGATCACAGCAGTGAAGTCCAACAAAGAGTCAGGGAACAGCGGATTTAATCCTTGTTAATTTAAACGTTATATTTGCTTTATATAAATTTTAGAATTATTCATATTCTTTTTGTCCCCAACATATACTTTTAATCAAACCAGATTATAAAGCTGGAAATTCTTCGGGATTGAAGAAGTACATTATTTTCTTTTTACCGTTGCTCCATACTGCAGCAAATCTGTATTAGTAACAGTGCACTACCTAACAAGGGAAATAACTCATACTCAAAAGTATTGTAGAGTCAGATTTAGGTTTCTGGAAATGAGTTTTTAGAAAGGCCTAAAGTCTATATATATGTAGAATAGTTTCAAAATAGAAGTCAGTCACTTACAAATAAAATTTAGTGCTTTCAACTATAACTACACTGTCAGTTGTTTGCGCAACATGGGTGGATTTTCCCAAGCTCGTCTGTAAGACTTCCATGCCGTCATTTTGGCATGTGCTCGCTTTTACAATTTTTTGGTCACATTTCTGGTCTTCCAAAGTTTTGGTCCCTAATATCGCTGTCAAGTATTTACTTTAAGAAATATGATATTAGCTGAAATAATGCTAGAACTAATTAATCATACACATTACATTTTACCATCATTTCTAATTTAAAGGTGAGATAAACTTCGTTTGGAAAACTTCGAAACAGTTCACTGTTACAATTATTACTTCTTTCTGTTAAAATGTCTCAAAAGTAAAGAAAGTCTCCCCTGTAGATTTTTTTTATTTATATGCGCCAGTATCATTTAAAAGACCAACAATTCTCTGAAAATCCCCGTAAAGTCAGAGGTCATAAAGCACAATTTTTAATTTCCTGTTTGGAACACTTTTTGTGACTAAAATCAAGTTATCTTGCCCTTACATTTGAGTACCTATATAGAGGAAGAGCTATAAATAACGTTATTTTTTTTTCAAAATAAAATTCCCTGTCTTCTGTAAATATTATATAGTAATGATACTTCTTAACCTTACAAATATCTACTTGGAACTCGGTCTCTTCTGCAAGAAAGGAGCATGCCTCTGGGATTCATTTTAGTGCGAATTTCGTTTCATGTGACTTTTTAACTGTTTGTTAGAGATCGTTTTATGAATATTTTGCCATACCATTTAATGCTCTTGCTATACACATACGGAAAAATGTTTGAAAAGGAGAATACTTTACTGTCATATTCTTTAAGTTTATAAATTTACAACTATTCTTAAATTATTAGGTGTCATCTCCATGGATATTTTCGCTCTTAGCGTGTGCTAAATCTTTGACACAGGAATTACTTCAATGAAAAAATCTGTAAAATAAACTGATAATATTTAGTAATCACATATTTCGTATTTCTAGCCTCGACAGAAAAGCTACTTTATCGTTAGTTGATATAAATCTGATCGTTCGAAATGAAGTTGTAGAAACTGTAAGACCAAAGTCCAATAGGTCCGAATTCAGCAAACCGATATAATAGCAGGCAAAACCACCATAGCGAAAACTTATATTATTTTTTTTATAACAGTTTAATCTCAATGAATTATGTTGTTAATATAAGAAAAAATCGAACCATATTTCAGTAAATGAATAATTCTTATCAGTATATATTACAATTATTCAATGAAAAGTAGAAACTGGCCGATCAACACGATTCCGATCCAATGGAGCCAAATTGCAACAGTACCTAATATCAGTTAGGTTGCCGTTTCCTGATTACAGATGAATTTTCCCTATTTAAAAGTGTGATCGATTTTTTAAAGTATTTTTATTGTTGTAAATATGAAAAAAACTGAAATAATTAATCATTCTTAGCCTTTCATTGGCTTTTTCCAGGTGTAACTGCAGCAAAGATCATCAATATAACGTCTACACCATCTTAAACAGTTATAATCCTATTTACCAAAAGTAACAATTTCTCACACCAAAAGGAAGAACTGTAACAAACTCTGAACTTCTTCAGACAACGGAACCTGTCATAAACTTCAAAAAGCCAAAGGAAAAGGTTGGATAAGGACTGCTTATTTCCGCCTAAAATGAATTTTCCCAGATTACTACAAAAATCGATTTAATTGATGTTTAGTAAATATTTTGACAGGATTGAAATGTCTATTTATTCAGACATTGTCTTTGACGTCACAATGATGTTATTTGAGTGTCATTAATTGGAGTTTTTGAGAACAAATGGCCAAATTTATACCATTTTCAAGAAGTTTTATTTTATTTCAGATGGAAATACAGCGGCAGCACTGTTAGCTCTTGATTCTATTGGGACGGTAGACCCAAGTACGTGTACTGGTGGTGCAGGGGAAGTTCTCAATCTCACGCTGAACTATTCGATCTGGGACGAATTAACTCGGACACCTGTTTTGGTTTCAAATCTCCTAACGGCAATTATTTTACAAAACGATGGATCGCTAGATTCCTTGACAGACGAAGTATTTTTTGATCTTGTTAAGAACAATTTAGTTGGCCAGACTGAAATTTTTTCTTCCGCCATAGCTTTAGAACCAGAAACATTATCAAGGTACCAGTTATTTGCTCCGTTTGCCGTTAAGAGAGACGACATTGTGGAAGCTTTTGATTTGTCACTTGCCTACGACTATACGGACAACAACACCGAATGGTATTATGTGCTGAAGACAACTGACTGGGAAAATGCAACCGAAGTTGTAACTAGAACACGATTTAGGTATGTACTTCTCAAAACTGCAATGTAAATACCACTGAACAAAAACTCAAAGTTAGATGTTTATTAATTTCATATTTTGTGACATTGATGTAGTATTAAACTCACGAAAACGAAGTTTCATTGAGGAGTTAGATAAGTGACTATCTGCTCCTAAATTTTTCAACAGTTATAATATAATAATAGTTTGAATAGCTCGAGTCTATTGTATGGGTCCTATAGATAAGAACAGAGAGGTGATACAGTGTTCAATTTAGACATGACCCAAAACTAAGGAAAGTACCAGCCCACAAAACGAACGAAAAAATCTTTATATTAAACGAATTTTAAACCGGAACTTCTCATTTGACGTCATTTTGCACATTCACAAGGATTTGGAACTACTCCGCAAAGTATAAGGAAAAAAAGTGCAAGTTAAATTAAAAAGCTATATCACATATTTATGTGTGTGTTTGAAACAATGTATTGTATCACACATAGTTTGCAATATATATCTTAAGAAATGCATACTTAAAACTCTGTTTCAGTTCCTTTAAATAATGGATTTTATGGTCCTGCTCATTTATTACAATATCGAAAATTTCAGTAAGTAATTTGAAAGAGTTTTTGTAATGACTACACTGCTGATGCCACTCGAATTTT
>JAOXYJ010222664.1:0-10242 GCA_028566555.1 Lithophaga nigra
ATTATTCATTTCTGTGACTATGCGTGCCACACCCTCTATATAATAAGGTTGATATTTACAGAGAATGCCTGTTAATAGCAGTGCGACGCACCGCCTATTAGAGTGAGATTTTAAAATGCATATTATAGCTTTCATGGAGTAAATAATGGCAACTCAGATTTAATTGACAGTTACCCAAAAAAGTTTGACAAAAATCTGAATAATAAGATCACCTTTTGATAGAGTTAGATGAAATCTGGGTTATAAAAATAAACGTTGTTGTATAAAAACTACTTCAGGCAAAATAAATGGTTAAAAATGACGGTTACTTCCTTTTCAAAGGGATGAGTAGTGATCAAGGTTGGAGAACCTTATATTTACATATTCGTCTGAAATTTAGATTTATACTAACAAATTTTTGTCGTTCCCCCTGCGGGACTCGCACTCACACTGTTGATTTATCTATATCCCAAGGCCTACATTATGTCTTGTGCTCTAGACCGCTTGACCAAATCCGCTATGTAAAAATATAGCTTAATTAATCGAAGTGTATCCTCGTGTGTAGACGATCAAGAGACTGAAATTATAGTACATTGTGAAAATATGTGTACGTATGGTATGTTTTTACTGTGACAGAAACATAATTTAGCATAAATTATATATTATATATATTATATTTATTTATTTATTAAATATTAAGGTTTCTCATCATACAGCCGACTTCTTTTCCATAAAATAGACAAATTATTTTAAAATAGATTTATCCTAAATCTGTGTGAGTGGTCTAGGAAGTTGATCACATCTACTATTGACCACCGGCGTGTAAACACTGGGGTTGTGGCGAGGTATGCTCGACTCCATCGACAAGGATTGTTTTCTTGTCGGAGGTCGTGATTTGTAACCGGGTAGTCCGGCCTCCTTCCCCAATAAAACTGGACGCCAGGCCAAAGCTGAAAAATTGCTGAAAGTGGCGTTAAACACCCTATAATCGATCAATCAATCCTAAATCTGTGACAACCATACAATATATTTCTACACTGGATACCCGAAGCATCATATGCAACGTTAATACTGAATATAATAAAATGGTCTTAAATTTAACACAACCAGTGTAAAATATGCTGATAATTTTTGTCATTCCCATAATTCGAACTGTTGATTTATTTATGGCGCCTAATTGTCTGCACAATATTCACCACTCTAGACCAATGGGGAAAATAAGCTATATTAAAATATAGCTTCAGTAATATCGAAGTATCTCCTGGCACGTAAGCGAATCTAGAGATACACACAGTACATTGTTCAAGCCCAGTAAATAAACTCTGAACTGAGGGAGAAGAAACCAGTACATAATCAAAAAATAAATTCGCCATGTTGCTACTGATGCAATGACGTAAGAGATGAATAAAATTCAGATGTTACTGTTGTTTATAAAGGAGAATCATTGAATATTTATGAAATAAAAGATTCAGATAATTTATATAACCCCTTCGGGTGATTTCTGGAGCCAAAAGACCCTCATTTTTCTGGAGTTTTTCACTGGGATTAGGGTTATGTTTGTGACAATCCTTCAGGGTTTAAATTTTGAGAAAAAAAGTACTTAAGACCCCAAAATTTAAACAGTGAATCAGTGAGTTAATTACGGTCGTTTTAATAAGTTTGGCATCCTTGAACGAAACTTGATGCCCGAGTGACAGCCCAAAATGTCACAATTGCCACCCATGACTTTATAATTACGATAGAACTTTGGTAGCTCGAACACCCAAGGGACCGACTAAAACAGTTCGAGTTACAGCGGTGTTCGAATAATCGCGGTTCGAACATATGAATTTTCCTATGAAGGGACTTTAAAAGAAATTCGAGGTACCCAAGGTGGTCGATTTATTGGTGTTCGAGCGACCGAGGTTCTACTGTAATGGGCTTGACCTACATGCTGTAAATGCATGTGCGAAGGTATTTATATATATATATATATATAATTAAAGATAATGTACAAATCTATATTAGAGCAGATTCAGTTGATAGCAACAATGAAGACGTAAACATATATACAAATTTAGGCCGAATTCTTCTTTTTCGTATGTAAATTTTTAAGATCAACATAGGCCAACAAAAGGTGCAGTGTCTACGAAATGTTTTTGCATAGAAATCATAATTTGATACAAATCTATTTATATTTACAGTGACCTAGATCCTTGACCTTTAGATTCCAAAATCTTAACGATGCACCCTCTTTAATGCGAGAATAACTTGATTAAATTTTATAGTCACTATGTAAAACTAAAGTTCACGGCACCATTATTTTTCCCTCAAATTATTAAAAAATAAGTGACCATGCCCTCTGAACTACTGATCCAAAACTCGTCCGATCTTTTTCTTTTATAGTGGCTGTTTAGCTTTTGACTATCTTTTCTTAATATCGCATGTATGCGCACTGTAACAAATTGCTGAAACCAATTTTCTGTAGTACTAATACATGAGTTTGCCTTCATTGCAATTCTGCCCAAAGCGACATATTTATCAATAAAACAAAAATAGACAGGTTAATATAACATGTCCAGGTTTTGTCACTTTTCGACAAAAAATAACCCCCTTTTCCGATTACTTGAATTTCCATTTTTTGAGAGACTGCTCACTGTGCAAACACATTCTTTAACATGGGGGAGCAACTTTACTCTACGTTTTGCATAATACAAACAAATGTGATATCGATAGAATTAAATCCAAATATTAAAATATAAAATAATAATAAATATTTATTATTGTTGAAAAAGTTGGATGTCACAAAAAAGATATTGGCAAGCATTATTCCGTAAACCACTATATGTGTGATTTTTATAATTTCTGTTAGGTTAATGAAATGTTTTTCGATTGGCATGAGGAAACGTATTAAAGGTTTACACAGAGATTCATTTTCGAAGTGTCCGGCTGTATTGTTCTATTGTTTTTTCAAGAGATAATTAAAATCTGAAAGTTACCGATAGACATATGACAAACTAAGTCAGGCAGTCTTCATTGGTTATCCATGAACTACTATTATTAACTGCGTTGAATCAGACTGTCTAGATTCCCATTTATCTCCTTCATATTATTACTTTTGTTGTTTTGATGCAGGAATTTTGTGATAAGATCTACTTTATAATTTTTCCGTCATGTTGTTTTCGTCTTCAATAATTTATTTTTTAGTTTCGACGCCGGAGCTTACGAACAACGCAGACGGTATGTGCAGTTTAAAAACGCATCGCAAATATATGTTCATAAAGCATCAATATCATAAAAGATTTCTTTGTTTTCTTGTTGAGATAAAGAAAGTACATTGATATAGAATTTTTACATTAGGTAAGAGAACACAATACATTCAGTTTGAACTTTATAAAGTTATTTGCCCAGGGATAGTGGTTTTCTCTGTATTTGCTACCCATCGAGACTTGTTTTTAAAAAAGTAAATATATATTATATCAGTCAGCAAATGATACAAATTGATAATGAAGTAGTACAATCAAATGTGCAGTTGACTATCACGATGATTTCAATAAAAAGCATAGAACATGTATTGAGTGTTTCGTATTTATTCAAAGATTTTGTTTCAGATTGCAAACACAAAAATATATATTGACTTGTAATCATTCTAAGCTACGTGCTCTGACGAAACCTATTTCAGGTATATATCAATGATATATTGAATAAAATTTTGTTTTGTTACAGGTTCGTTGAAATCAAGTAAGTATATAAATATTATGGCTGTGTTGAGCAAGAGTCAACAAGTAGTTGGTAAGGTTTCTTTATATATGCATACATGTCTATTCAGTTTATGAAATTGTTGCGTGGTCAGTTCCTGCTTCAACTTTAGATCTTCTGTAGAATAATACCCTATTGAAGTTGAACCACAAACCATTTATTATAAACATTTTTATATTTTATTGTAGTAAACGTAGGACACTCCGGCGGATATGTTCGACAAAAGTTTCTTATTATTACAATTGTCATTGCGCATATATTACGTTTGGTTATTCAGTTAACATCAATCATCACATGATTCATCGTTTAAATGTGTGTGGATAACGTACAACAAGACGATTATTAAGGACGGGTTGTGATATGACCGTTTTGCGGCCCATCGCAGAATTCCTGTTTTATGTATCTGAATTGGAAGACCACTTAATGGGTGGGGAAAATTCATCCTTTTTGTCTGGTCTACACCCCCTCCTCATATCACGTACTCAGCAATATAAAATGACAGCTGAAATACATTTTCGTTTTATGCATGATGTAGCTTCTCTGAAAATAAGAAAATTTCTATTTTAGCATTAAAATAATCATTATGTATTAGTTTTTTTTTTGGTTATTTTACAATCAAGATGTCAAAGTTCAAGAATTGAATGTTTAATTAATATACTATACAAAATATCTAAGAAGTAAAAAATTAAGATAATATTTTTTAAATTGAAGTTATTGAACAACAAATAAAATGCAATATCTTAGAGTCATAAAATCAGATTTTCCTGATTTCAACAACAAAATTAACATTAATTTTGAATATCTGCTATTTTCACGAACGGTGTCGAGAAATTGTAAACCATAAATTGTACCCAATTGAAATACTCAATTTCGAAGAAATACCTTCCTGTGTATATTTCATTATGATATAGGAGCCAACAGCGAATGTAGTCTGTAAAGGTAGCAAATTAAAATTATACAACACTAATTTGGTACAGTACATTAAAAAATATATTTTCTTTCCTTAAATCAGTGATTTTAGGATTTTGGCCAAGAATATAATACTTTCTACTAACCTTTCCAAAATTAACATGATTTAAGGGAATATTTCATTGTGATAATCTTAACTGGCGAGTTCAAGATATCCAATACAAGCATTCTCGGCAGCATACAAAAACAAAGAAATTATATATCGATATACAGGTAAATCAAGGAAAACGTCAAGACGAAATTGCCTCTTTCATTTTTAAGCATAGAAAAACTATCTATTTCTTTAATGTTAGGAAATTCTCATCGACTATAAACAAACTTGTATAGCCCCTCCCCATATTTTTAATCTATTATCTATAAACGATCGCGGTTGCAAATTAATATAAATATACAAGTAAAGTAAAGAATTCTGGAACATTAAAGTGTACACTTTCATTTGCGTCACGTTGAAAGTTCTTTTAAACCTCAAAATGATCGGACAGGTTAATGCTACAATCGGATGTAACGATAGTTTAATTTTCTTGAATCCCCTTTTAAAAATTGATTAAAATATTTTAGAATATCCAAATTCACCCGGGGGCCTGGTTGGCCGAGTGGTTAAGGTCGCTGACTCAAAACCACCGGCCTAATACAGCTGTCGTGAGTTTGAATAGGTATAGGAATATGGCTACCTGGACTTCTCTCGTCCGGCAGTAAGACCCGAACTCAGAGGGCGTCCGTTTGGCTGTGCGGGATGTCTAAATACGCAGTCACGTCCAGTCTGATTGGGGACGTTAAATCCAAGGCAAGTGTTTGGAGAATGGCACTCTCTTTGCACATTAAAGAACCCTTTGGCAACAACTCTTCGGAGGGGTCCGTAGGTAACCTGTTGTAAGGCTATATTTCTGACCCTATCCAACACTCCATCGGTTTCCAGTGGCAGTCAAAATTACCCGCCCTTCTCCCGGTCGTCCCACGTTTCAGACCCTACCAACTGATATATTGTTGACTTGTTCTCGTCCTGAATATGTATATAAATTTGCCGCTGGACGTTAAACAAACAACAATCAATCATTCCTAATATGGTTATTCGTCACTGTCTGGGAACAAGGGATTAATGTAAACGTTAATGAGTCATATTTACTATATTTAGACGTAAATTGGGATATGACAAAGCTGATGAACGGATGTCTACAACTGACGATTAATTACAAGTGTTAAATCAAAAACAACAAACAGTCGAAGATGTTTTTGTCGAACACTTTTTATTAGAATACAACGAATGTGTTGAAGTTGCAAGTTGGTCCCGAACTTTTCTACGTTATGTCTCGGTAAATTCAACACTGTTAATTCGAACACGATTGACTCCAACACATCAGTTGTGTCGACTACCTTTTCAGGTCCTCAAAATAAAAAACGACAATGTTTTACCTTTCATAAGTCGAAGTTCATTCACTCAGGTTTGTTTCCTTTCGAACGTGGAAGGGAATCGTAATTTAATTTAGTAAATTTAACTTTTGTGGTTTTATTTAATTTGTGTAATTACCAGGTACACAAAACAAATACACTAATCCTATAAAAACAGCCAATTTGAATTTACCAGATTGTTTTAGTTTATGAACATTCTATTACGATATTACAACTCTGTATTCATGATGTCTGACTTAACAGGAAGTAAAAACGCATACGGATTACTCGAAGCATTGGATGACTCGAAGTTTTGGTCAGGTCCCAAGGGCTTCGACACAAGCGAGTGTATAGAATATTTACGTTATTGATAATATATTTCCTGACATGACTGGTATCCAATTTTTAGATTTTCACCGATTGTTTAATATAGGGATCAATAAAAGTCTTTCCCCCTTTTTTGCAATAATGGATGATATCAGATGTTCTTCAGTTGTTATACGAGAATGGATCCTTTCTAATAATTTACCCTGTATTCTAGCAGTCTACAGCATTTTTGGAAAAGTTTAAACTTGTTTTCTCATATAAAATGTAAGATATCCAAAATACCTTTTAGATAAACGGTCACGCTTTGAAATAATTAAATAAATACCGAAAGGAACCAAGCAGCAAACAATATTGGAAAAACCTTATTATCTGTTCCTAAAGGCAGCACTGTTGAAAACAAATCCGAAGTCTACCTTTTCCATTTACGACAATTGTTGTGCAGAGAAACAATATTATTCAAAGCAAATATTACTATCTATTGTGTGAAAAATTGACTGTTTAATAATTTCAGTGTTTATTTCAATATATACCGAAATATATCGACATTGTAGATTTCTTTACGATAGATTGTTGCGCAAATTTTAAAGAGTCATCCGCTTTAATTTCAACTTCTATTTCGTTTCTATGTAATATAAATTAAGCAAGAAATAAACAAGCAGCACAAGGAATGTAATACAAAAGGTTACATTCTCACCACACGAAAAATTTTAACTGCATGCCATATACGAAAGAAACAAGAATTAACAAGAAAGAAAAACCTGTATTTGCTGAGTGTGTAACACATGTTTTTTTTATTTTTCCCGACTTGGTACCTCAAATTAATTTTTGATTTACCAAAGGTTATGTTCATAGTAGTGGAAATAGAAGACACCTACGCCGCTCTGAGCAGGGAATCATCCGAACTTTAGAGGACGTCAAAACATGAAATTACCATGTATTTTATTCTGTGAAATCAGCGGGGTGCAAGTGCAAACGAAAAAAACAATTACTTAAAAAGTCATCGCGGATGGTGAATATGGATACCGAAAAACTTTATGCATCCCGCGGATAAGGACAGGGGACGCGAGGTAGCATACACCAAAGTTCCTTGTTGAGTTATGTGTGCTGGGTCGTGGACGGCGACGCCTGGGTTTTGTCAAAAGAACTTCACTGTGTCAAAGATGACATAGTGATCCCGAAGACCTGTTGCGAGAGTAGGACAACGATTTGCAATGGAAGAGATCGCCGTGGTCGTTTCCGTTTCAGACGGCGTGTGGGCCGAATCGAAAGGAAGATGATAAGAACACACTTCCCGTCGGAGAGGAGGACCGCGGTAGTGCAAAAATGGTGCTTCTTCAAGGGTTACGAAGTATTTGGGAAGCGGGAGAAGGAGAGGGGGTTTCAAGAGATCGCTCAGATGCAATTGTACGACGAAACGTGTCGGAACAACGCCGCGATGCCAGACCTGATCTTGTACCTCAAAGTGGAGTCGGACGAGGCCGCCAAAAGAACGAAATCAAAAGGAAGGGCGAGTACATGACGGAGGCCAATTTCGACCGCCTAAAATTCGATAGATGTAGTCGCTTAGGACAGCGTCGATCGTCTTCACAAAGCAGTTCGCGTTTTTCGCGAACGCGCCATAGAGGGCGTTTTACCCCCACGCCTTCATGTGAATGCAGTCCTTGCTCATGTTTTCATTGTGTTTGTTGACAGAAAAACGTTTTTTGTTGAAATTGACCGCATAGAAGTGGTGCAATTCTATCGACACTGGCACACAGTAGGTACACTTCTTCTTCGAACAGGTGCTCTAGTAATCATAGAGCGCTTAGTGCCTGTCTTTGACTAGATACGGCAGATACTTGGTCGGGAGCGCGAGATTACAGGTCTCGCAGAGGTACGGATCGGTGGCTTTCCCGTAACGTTTCGACACCATCGAAACACCGCCTCGTATCGTCCGTTCGAATATTTGCAACTTCACGCCTGTTATCTTCAGACCGTGGATTCGTAAACGATAATCAACTCTCGACTACGACGCTAGCTGATTATCCTAACGAATCCTTTCCGAATCCACTGTTTCTTATAAATTCTTTAATACAAATGGTTAGTATATATAAAGATTTTTTTTCTGAATCCAGCAAGATACTAAAACCATAACTGTTCTGAATTATCATGGGATGGTCATCGGACGTTCATTCTTTACGGCAAGTCAAATCTCTAAGACGATTGCCAAAGCAGATCTTTCCCACTATACCACAAATTCAATTAAACCAAACACTTTTTCATGAATAATCAATGAATAGTGTTTTACTTTTTTATTCCGATCGGGATATGATTTTTACATAGGACCTAAAGGGCGTTAAATTGATTATTAATAGCACTCGGAAAGAAATATTCAAAATTGAGAATTACACTTTAAGTTATTTTTTCCGAAGAATGTATTAGAAAAAATGATAAGTAGGGGATATATCTCTAATACATTCCCATTCTTTACATGGAATGCACAAGAAATTCTGTAGTTCGTAGGGTGAAAGACCAAAACATTCTGAAGGTAAGACTGTGTGCTGACCGTGACTTATTTGTAAAGTGAAAAAATGATTTGCAATAGGCCCCCTCTCATAGCTGCAATAGTAATGGCTGGGTAAATTAAAAGTATTGTAGAAGCATTAAAGTCTGTTTCATCGTCTTATGCAGTCATTTTTTTCAACGAAATTATCATGTCGTATGACGACAATAAATCAAATGAAAGACAGTATAAACGATAAATACAAATGCTATAAAAATAGGACGCGATACGTGTATATACATGTAAATACATGTACGAACAATTCAAATCCAATGCAGTGAAAAATTTCAATTAAATGAATAAAATAGTAATAAACACTGCATATTCAACATATGACTAGTAGTAGTAGTAAAAAAGCTGAGTGCAAATGTGTTTCATTCATCAGTTTAATGTGTCATGATATAATCATATTTTATTTTTCAGGTTCAACCATAGTAATAATAATTGCGTCTACTCTTACTTTTACTGTCCTTGGGTTAGTCTGTACATCTATAGGTGTAATCGTGACTGGTTGCCATTGTTGTAATGACATGTGCTGCTCCGACAAAGCTAAAGGTAATTCCGAAACAAACACATCAAAGAATTGTAGTAAAGACGAGTGCTGCTGCGATAAAGCTAAATATAATTCCCAAACAAACAGAGCGACGAAACAATTCACTTCAATAACACATAGATAAACCATGGTTTATTAATGGTTTTATCAGTGGTAAATGTCACATGTAATTAAGCTAATGGATCACTAAATTACATATTCATAGATATAAGAATCACCAATAGATCAGAACAGTTTAACAACCCAGTAAAAGATCACTAATAACCCACTAATAAACCACGGCTTGTTACGGAGTTATTATCAGGCTAACAACCCAGTAACAAATCACGGTTTATTAATGAGTTGTTACGTACCAGTCTTTAGCTCTGTAATTTATTACATCTAAATCTAAATGTAAATTCCACATGTACACATTTACAATGGTAAAACAAAAATCCTTCGAGAAATCATGCATTTTTTCTCTCGATAGCTGGTTACGTTATGAAGTGCATGCATGGACTAAATCACATACTTTGCCTGATCAACATCAATTTATACACATCTACAATGTAAATAGTTCACAACAACTAAAACATGAAGTACAGTGGAATGGTGGCATTATATAAATTTTTCTGACACAGTATTTAATAATAGAAAATAATATGTAAATATGTAAAATGTAAATATTGTACTTATGTACCAGTCTCTGTAAAAATCAGGCAAAGTTGGAAAAAACTGAATCATGGTGAAGAAAAACATACAGGTTTGA
>JAOXYJ010222775.1:0-10241 GCA_028566555.1 Lithophaga nigra
GCAGTTTTTGTAAACTGCTATCAAACAAACTGCTTATTTCTGTCAAATAACTGTCTAAATTGCATGAAACTGCTAATTAACTGCCTAAAAACAGCTTATATTTAATAGCAGTTTACTTTGACTTGGAAAGCTAGTATAAATGGCAGCCACACACTGCACATCCTTGAATTAATTTACTTAACGATGAGAAAAATTAAAAATCATGAGTTTTTGGCATTATCTGATAAAAACTGGCAGATATCACAATCACAGAACTAAAAGTTATCATCTGGAAATCAAATTTTGAGTCATCATATCCAGTGACCATGAGCTATAACCTTTTGATCCCAAGACATATAGATGCTTTTACTCAATCAATTTTTAAGTTATGTCCAAATTTGGTATGCGAGAGTTGAAGAGAACTGAAGTTATTACCCATAAAACAATATAACAAATGAACAGATGGAACGATCGAATCATTACTTTTAACATGTTTAAGGTGCAGTCTAGATGTCAAGGCAACTTTGTTGCAGTGGCATAATAAAAAAAATGTTTAATATTTGTTGTGATAGCTAGGTTCAGCTGTTTCTTGATGCATAATCCAGTGATTTTTTTCAATAAGTTAAATGTAATTGTTTGTGTTAAATCAGCAATTCACTTACTATTTGTATTAAATTCCTTGATCCATTCCATATACTTTGTACCGTTTCTAGTATTATTGAAGACTGATGAATATATCTCACTGAACGCATGATGTGAAACAAAAGCATGGTTCCTGGAATAATCAAACATAAAAGTAATAACAAAAAGCCCTTTGCTGAATTGGGATGAAGTAACTAAATATTGTGAATAAATTTTATTATTGATCTGGTGAGTATGTGATATATTTGTTTATCATATACTTAAACTAAATTACTGATGTTTTGCATATGTGTTATTGCTGAAATGCAAGTACCTGTATCGGATACCCTGTATCGCATACCCTTTATCACATATCCTTTATCGCATGGCCGACGTCATAGGAAATGTAATGTACAAGTATATGATAAAAAGAACAAAACAAGGCTAAATCCGTATCACATGGTATTAACCCTTAACCTATATCAGCCCTTGGGCCTCCGGCCGTCTGGCTGATATTGAGGTCTTGGGTTGATACAGTATGTGATACAGATTTTGCCATGTATTATTCTCTATTTAACATCATGTATGGAATTTTTCCTCTATATCATGGCTCCAACAAGTTATGAGATGAGATGATTGCTGCTTTGTACTGGACCAACAGTCCAACATGCCAAGCTTATTCTGAAAGTCATAGTGCAATAAACGGACTTTCCACATGAAAATATGTCACCTTAAACTCTGTTTCAGTTCCTTTAAATAATGGATTTGATGGTGCTGTGCATTTATTACCCGATCAAAAACTTCAGTAATTTGACAGAGTTTTTGTAAGGACTATACACTTCTGATAATAAAATTCTTAAAATTTTCCCATGTTAGTTAATGGGCATTGATTTTTAAACTTTTCATTTTAATAGGGGTGGTCAGGATAAAGGTAAATCTAACCACTAATTAGCACCCCTTCACCCACAAGGTAAACAGATTAAATTGGATTAAACCATCTATACTGCTACCCCCAATGCTGGACTTAATTATTTTACCTGTTGACTAAAAAATGACCATTTTTTCACATGTGCAGAGAAAAACCTCCAAGATGTTCATTACATCTGCTTCAAGATTTTGTCACGTACGAACAGTTTGAACACACAGACAAGTTTTCGTCAAATAAAGATGGGTTATAATGAAATGCGAGACGTACTTCCATTATTTAAAGGAACTGAAAGTCTTTTTTTTTTTTAATTAACACTGAGAAGCAAGAAATACTATATCTAAAATCTTTGCTTTGACCCAACCAGTGAATGAAAAATCTACTGCACTTAATGAAGTAACCAAGTAAACCATTAGACTATATGGAGGTGGGTGGTTGCTGGTCTTCAATGTATGTAATGTAAACTATATATTCTTCCACTGTCAGGTACTATTCAGTTCATACTTTTACATGTACAAATGTATAATGAATTGGATTATTCGGATTTTATTAATGTTTTTTAATGTAGATGAAATTTCATGGGCTACATGATAATACAAGATTAGTTAAGTTGCCAATCTCTGGCATTATATGTCTCTGCTGTTACTCAATAGGAAATATCATGAAAATTTGATAAAAAACTCAACACATAAGTTTATTAGTAGAGCAGAATAAACAGAATTCTTGTTTTTATAGGTGGAATAAATGTAAATTTGATAAAAGCTGGCACAGCCTCTAAATTGTATAAAATAATTAATGAAATACAGTTTTGTTTTGGTAAATTGTTTAAGTTATTCTTCTTCTAGGTATCATTTTTTTGCTATTTTACAAATACTAGAAAATGCTCCATACAGAAGACATTGTACAAAGGAGGCTCAAATTTAAACAATATAGCTCATATAATTGAATGGTAATATAGTATTAAAAAATATGCTTACCCAGATTCACACATCAATTCATGAACTGTGTTGGATATGAACACTTTGTTGGAAGCACTAATCCATTTGGTAGGGGTGTCATAAAACTTTGTAATGCCAGAACTGCAGTAAGTGTCAATTGAATAAGTTGAACCACATCCCTTTTTACAACGAAGTGTTAACTTTTGTGCTGGTAAAGGTCCATTTAAAGTGAAGACAGTAACATGTGTAACATTGAGACTGTACAAAGTTCCCATGCATTGTAAGCAAGTAGTCACTGGAGGCACTAAAAAATGATGAAATGGTTCTTTGTATTTGTACTGGCATTTCCACAAAATGTTGTCAGAGATATGAACAAAGTCTGTCACTAAGCGAAGTCTTTCAATTGATGACATATACATTTCTATCTCAGGTAGTGATAAATAATTTTTGTCAACGTTAACTATCTTTGATATGATGGCACTGGCATTTGGAAAAATTTGCGGCACATGGTGAACTGCTGACAACAGGCGCTGAAAAGTGTCAAACCCTAAAGTAACAACTATTGTTGTCAAGAGAAGGGTTGTATCTACAATGTTATTCAAATTGTTCACAGATTTCTCCTGAATCTCAGAAAATAAGTTCTGTAAATCTTTATCAATGGTACTGTTTATGTCCTCAAACTTAAACATCTTTGAACGTGAGCAGTCAGATGGTGTTGTGGAAATTGTTGGTTCATGTTGAAGGAAAGCTCTTTTCTTCTTTTCTGAGTGAAGTGTGCGTCTACGAAATGCCATTATTACGTGGTTGTAGCAAGTAATGAATCATTTTTAAAATATCTTAAATTTATATGTGTAAATCCAGTTGACTGACATTACCAAATAAGGGTAAGATTATGATCAGAAGTATGATTGGTTATCTTTGCAGACTTATACTAACCAATCAATGGACAGTATACAGAATCCCTCAATTATATACTTGAGCATGTTTATTTATTTATTTATTTATTTATTTTTGTTTTTGTTTTTTTTTGCAACAAAGGTCATGAAAGTAAAATCAAATAAAATATGAATATACAGTATTTATAAATATGTACATGTATATCAAAATAGTGGCATACAGGTATAGACAGTGTATTTATAAATTTATAGGAAAATATGTGTTAGACCAAATTAAGGCCATAATGACTAAATATCTACATGATCATCTAGTTCTCTTTCCAAAGTGGATAGCATTATTGCTAATCCATATTGAACCACCTCAATATTGCTATAAGTTAGAGTTAGGTTGTTACATATGAATGAGTGCGAATTCAGTTATCAAACAAATGAAAATCCATAAATGAGTCAATGGAAAGGAAATTCAAAATATAACTAATTTTTGGACAGTATAACTATTAAGGAAAAATCTGGGAATAAAAGATATTAACAATTAATATGGAACATGACTAGTTAATCTATGACCCCGTTTACACTACAGGAAAAAGATGGGTCTTTCATGAGATCGGTTCAAAATAGATCGATCTCAGCTGTGTGTAAACGGGAAAGATCGATCTTTAATCGGACTTAAAAAGTCTACCTCTAGACCTGGACTTTAAAAGATCGATCTTTTTTGAATCGATCTTTCTTGAAGTGTAAACGCTTAAATCGATCACGATCGATCTAAAAAAGTACGATAAATTATTTATAGAATTGAAAGTGATGATGCGCATGTTTGGCGCAAAAACTACACGTGTGTAACATAAAAGTAAAATCACGGATGGAAAGCGAGGTGAATCTATTTCAACGCATTGTCACTGACCTACCTATTAAAATTACATATTCTTGTCATGCGTTGCAAGTTCTGGATCCTCATACGACGTACACATTATGAAGTTAAGATATACTTGCTATCAGATAAAAATTTAGAATACGGTATGCCTTCAAAAATCTTAAGAACATGTGATATTCTTTGATTATCCTAAATTTCTAATGAAAACTGTATGAAGAATAGATCACATTCACATGACCTCTAACTTTGTTACTGTGAACTTTTGGTTTTTTGGGTTTTTTTTTAGTGGACTGTGAATGCAGACCATACAACTTGTTTAATTGTTTAACAAGACTGTTATGCATTTTGCTGTTTCATTGTTGGTTTGAGAATAAACTTGTTAAAAACTAGATTATTATTATATTTATTATTATGTGTATGTGTGTGTGTGTTTTTGTAAAATTAATTTTTCTTTTAGTATTATTTTGTTACTGTGCCTTGATAGTTTCACTTTTACAGAAAAGAAATAAAATTGCAAAATTAATCTATAATGGTACAAACATTTTGGATGAAAAAAGTGAAATACAAGTAATATGTATGTGATTTAATTGTCATTTATGAACTTGTGAATAATACTATTTTCACAATTTAAAAAAAATCATATAAAGACCCTGATAATTTGTTGATGATTTCTGATTGAATTTTACTGATAATCTCCCAGTCCTCCTCCGAATATCTATTTGAATTAATTTCAGAATCTCCAGATCTGTACTAATCCTGTTTCCAGTTGTAATCCTTAATTTACCTAGTGACATTTCATTCTTTGTAGAAAAATCAATTTGAGTCAGTTCTGAAAAAATTGCAAAATTGTGGTGCAGATTCCAGTAATCACTAACCACAGACCTTTAAATAAGGTTCAAGGTCAAAAATCAGTTTTTCTTGTCAATATAATACATTTGTATTTAATGAACCTTTTGGATGAAAAATAATTCCAGCAAATATTCACATTGGAATAGCAGTTACTTTATGGTCAAAATATGCCAAATGTGAACATGGTTAAATTATCATCTATATTGGTTGACAATTTCGACTTTTTTTTTAATCCATATTTGTCTGGTTGTTGGGACTTGTCGGCACTTTCAGAAATGTGTAAGTTTTATAGTGATTACCACGCTTACTGGGGGAGGAAACCCAGGACAGCTAACCAGCTGGCCCAGTAAAACGCCCAACCTTGAGTAGGTGTCTGGATACATGAACACTTCAAGCAGGGAGAGCAGTAGCTACAATATTGCAGCTAGGAGAGCAGTTAAGACTTGAACACACGATAGCAGTGTTAGATTTGTGGTTGTGAAACAGTGACCCTAACCATTCAGCCATCCACTCCCTATTATTACATGGTTAAAGCTTCTGGAACTTGATAAACTTCATTGATGAGATATAAATCTTCAGTGATATTTTATGGTTTTATTCATTTTGCCCAACAGATATATTAAAAAAAAAAGAGTTTCTTTTATAGGATAAATTTATAATGCTATTTTGAGTATAATTTATAAATACTCGGTATTTTCCCTTTGGCTGCAGTCTTCGAGTATGGACTCTTTTTCATTTATGTTTAACCTTTAGCTGAACTTTGTTTAAACTTGAATGCCTTCATCAAATCTTTCATAGGAGGTACTCCAGAGAACTTTAACAGATCATGTCTACAGAGTTCAACTTTGTGGGTCTTCACAATAAATTTTGATGTTTTTTTAACTCTTTAATGAAAATGTTCAAGACCTTGATCATCAGAAATGCTCAAAATTTACAGCTTTTACCTCAGTATAATAACGAAAACAACTAAAACAACTAATGAATAGAATGGTCATATTTTTCCATTTTAAAGAGATACATAAAAAATTAACAAGAAGTTAACTGGTCTTCCTTACTACATCAAATCTCTGCAGAATTCTTGAAGAAAAGTAAACAATATAAATAAGTTTTTCTGGTAACAGATAAAACACAGGTCAAGGCGCCTTAAACAAATTTTTATTTCACAAATCCTCTGACTATATATACAAGCTTTATAAAATGTCAAAAAAATATATACCTTAATATTTCCATGGTAAGTAACTTCCTAGTTCAAAGAGAATTATTTTGAAATATTTATATCTTATACCCCATATATATTCAAAACCTGCTTTAGGTAAATGACTAGTTGATATAGTTCAACAAAAGAATCTCCAATGAATTTCATACAATTCAAATATTCACAGAACATTATGAAATTTGAACAGAAATTTGATCTCAGTTATCACAATATTAGATATGTATTTATTTATTTACTTGTTTTTATTTTGTTATATATATATATATGGCCCATTTTACTACTTTATAAACTATTTATCACACAAGCATACAAGATAAAGAAAATTTAAAGGCATAATACTGAAAGCTTTCTTCTAGGGGAATTCAATTAAAAAAGTGCATCAAAATTGATATATAATAATAATTCCATGTAAGGCTGTAAAGAACAACAAAGTGCTGCTACATTTGACCCTATATGTATGCCAAAAACCATAAGAGAGAAAGAAAATCTGATGCATACAACTGAAAGCTGACTATTCATGAGGAAATCAATGAACAAAAACAGACAAAAAATATGAATTCTGCATCAAACAGCAAAATAACAAAATTGTGCAATTTAACTTCTTTTGTCTTGAAAATTATACACAAACAAAAAATCTGATGTACTTTTCTTTTACTCATTAAGATGAATTTGTTAATATATTTATTTAAGGGTAGAATTTACGGAAAGTCCATTGGCTAGTCCAGAAAGATAACTTTATATAAGAATTGAACAAACAAAACCATTTAGATGAAATGAAAAATAAGAGTTCCACATA
This sequence comes from Lithophaga nigra, assembly GCA_028566555.1. Taxonomy (NCBI): domain Eukaryota; kingdom Metazoa; phylum Mollusca; class Bivalvia; order Mytilida; family Mytilidae; genus Lithophaga; species Lithophaga nigra. The sequence goes on from JAOXYJ010222775.1 coordinate 7,092, forward strand.
AAAAAATACAAAAATTCTTCCTTTTTCCACATATCCTTTTTGGTCCTAAGTTCTGAAACCTAATGGACCAGAATACCCATCAGCATTCCCAACTTTCATTTTATCTGAAGGATTATTGTCTTAAATTTTGAAAAGGAACATGCAGTTTTCTAGTACATAAGTTATGCCAGACCTATAGCATAACATTATATCTTTTACCAAGAAAAGTCTTTATTGAAATCCATCTATTGACTTTAAAAAGGGGAGAAAAATCTGCCTTCTTGGTATATGTACTAGTATACTAAAGTTTTGGGTATACTAGTACATATACCAAGTTTTCTTGTTCATAAACCAGTTTTAAAGAAATTAAGTCATTATGACTTTCTTCTATTTATAAAACATACAGCTAGGAATAATGAACTTAGGAGTACATGTATTTGTGTGCAGTTATGATTAGCATGATTATGCTTATGCATGGAATATTTTCAGCTTTTTTGTGTTGGTTAAAAATAATACAGGGAACAAATTATTTTTAATTTGGGTAACAAGACTATACACCTTTCAAAAATTTGTTTGCCCTTTGAGCTCACAAACAGGAAAGGGTTGGGCTTAAACTGCCTACAAAGTTGAAAAATATATATCAGAATTAATTTTAGCATCTACTTATCAAAAGTTCTTTTATATGTCACAAAAGTTTTGTCAACAATTATTGTGTATTTTATTGACAGTAAGTGCTTTGATCCTTACAATTCAACTCTGTGTTTGTAATATTGCTTCTATTCAATAATAGCAATTTGAGTTCTCCATTCAACCAGTAAAAAAATACACTTAATGTGATTTTTTTTTGTTTTTTTGGGTTTTTTTTGTTGTTTTTTTTTAAATTTCACCTGTATTTAATGCATTTGTATTTAAAACTCAGACCCTTCACAATCAACCAATAAAAGAATATACAGGTATTACAAATTGTAATTAATTGATGGATTAACACCTGTCTACATTATACAAACACAGCAAGTTACTCAATATTCAAACTCAGTCCCTCCCCAGTCAACCAATAAAAGAATATACAGGTATATACAGATTGTTGTAATTAATTGATGGATTAACACCTGTCTACATTATACATGCACAGCAAGTTACTCAATATTCAAACTCAGTCCCTCCCCAGTCAACCAATAAAAGAATATACAGGTATATAAAGATTGTTGTAATTTACACATTATACATGCACCACACTTTTAGTGGACCCTGTTATTAAAAATAATATCAGACTATAATGATATAATGTAAACTATAAGGTCATCCTGAAGTATGAACTTTAAAACTCAGCTTTTACACAATTTTAACAGGTGTAACTTTGTTTTCCATGGGTGTAACCACTGCAACCCTGTTTTAGTCTCAGGTATTATCAGTGTGTGGCCTTATGCATCAGTTTTAACAGGTGTAATCCCGTAATAATAGTTATAAGTCTTTTTTTTTAAACAGCAGTAACAGGTGTAATTATGATTTCCCACAGGTGTAACCACTGTCACCCCGTTTCAGTGAGGTATTATTGTCACTCTATCTTTGTACCATTTTAAAAGAGGAGAAACACGCTTGCACACATTTTAAAAATTTTCCTTTGCCAACATTTAAGTACTACGTTTGCACACACTCTTACATTATACATTTGCACCTTAGCATGTCTTAATTTATACATTTGGCCAGACTGGACACACAGATTCATAAACGGCTATTTCAAAATCTAAATGAAAATTAGTAATGTTGAGATTACTCTAACTTCTAAACATAAAATGATGTTGAAGTATGTTGACATTGCATTGCCTAGTTTTGTCAGGTAGAACGAAAAACGCACATGAACATACTGGCTGTTCTTGCAAGCAGTTCTTAAAATAACTTCCAACTGCACTGAGGTGTTCCTAAACATCAATTCAGATTAGTCCCTGTAGATGACATCACAATTTTTGCAGTCGGGGTTATTGGAATAGATCGTTTGTCGTTCTGACTAGAAAACAGCTGGAATTGATATATTTTTGCATTTTACTATCTTGCTAAATAAATAATTTAAAATATTTAATCTGTTTAAGCTCACTCACATTTAAAATTGAGCATGAGCGCAATTGTTGTATACCTGTATTATGGACGTTTTCCTGTACAAAAAATGTGTGCAAATGTGGTACAAAAAATTAAGTAACATGTGGGCATTGGTGTCATGACTTTGCCACAATTTGCACAAATATAATGCATCCTTTTAAAGGTGTAACCCTGTTTTTCATGGATGTAACCATGCAATGTTACCCAATTTCAGTGTCAAGCAGAACAACAATGTAACCTGTGTATTTACATAACTAGAACTATAGGTGTAACCCTTTTTACTGTACATGTCAACAATGTAACATCTTTTGAAAGCAATCTGGGTTCAATCCAGATCTCTAACTTTTCAAGATCTCTATGATTTCTTTTCCCTGTCTGTCAAAAATAGATGTAACCATTGTATCCGAGTTTCCCCATAGGTATAACTAGCGTTTGGAATTGGTTTGAAAATCACAATCGATTAATTTTAAATAATCGGACAGTATACTTCAATTCAATTATCGATTATAATCAGTTGATTTTACTCTTTTTTCACTGAACACATTCTTTGCAGTTCATGTTTATCAAGTGTTGCTAAGGCAAACCATTTATGAGGACATATTCTCTTGTACTGTCATAACTCTGCATGTTAATGAAATTACATGTACATATTTTTTTAGTTCCTCATTTATTATGTGACCATTTATGAGTTAAGTGACAGAAGAATCCCTTACTGATAAGTTCATCTGAGCTTAATAGCCAATTTTCCTGACTATTGATTATGAAAGAAATAATCGATTATCTCTAGAAATATTAAAAATCGATAGATTTTCAATTACTTAGTGGTAAGTCTTCCAGGGAAGACATGTGTCGCCTGCGTACTTGTTTTCTTCAGAAAAGTTCCGTCAAACAGGAAGTGGACATGCGACAGATTGGAAACTGCTTTACACGATAGTTCCCCATACTGATGCTTTGTGCCAAATATCAGGAAACTGGTCTGAGTGGTTCCTTAGAAAAGTGCGACAGAAATTATTTTGTGACGAAAAATTACTCCAAGTTCCGTCAAACAGGAAGTGGACATGCGACAGATTGGAAACT
>JAOXYJ010222992.1:0-10240 GCA_028566555.1 Lithophaga nigra
AAGTTTTCGTCTATCTTTAACGAATAAAAAGTTATCTCAAATTTTCCGTTTTCTAATTGAAAAATTATTACTTTAGTTTTCTTTATAATTGATGGTTTTATGCATTCGGCCCCTGTACGATAGGAGGGGTTTTTATCGTGAGGGTAATATTGGTGTATTCTAACACATCAGCTTTAGTGTACATGTACCTAGTATTCCAACATAAAAGGCCGTGATAAAGCACTTGTTAAATGATACATAATCAATTGTAGATAAAGATGGTCTGTTGATTTGGAAGATATTAATCTAAACTGTAATAAATCGAAAAATTTCTGATGATAAATATAGAAAAGGCAAAGCAGACAATTATGAATTTGAAATATGTTTTAATCAATTTGTTCTAAACTAAATGATGAAAACATTATGACATTATCTTAGGCTATAAGTATGATACACTTGAAAGGCTAAAGAGAGCATTGACAATTTTGCAAATTACATTACAACATTCTGCATATTGAAAACACATTTTCGATCTAACGAATGTTAAACTTTTTTTTTAATTTTGACATATTTAGATTTAAATTGTGGGCTTTTTCGGTTCGAAGTTAGATTTACTATGAATTTTGTGCTATCGCTTCATCTACTGCTGAATGTGTAGGGGATCTTTTTTATTACTGCACTACTACTAATTTACAAAACTGTTAAGTGGGCTTCTTACATTTTATCTCAAATATTCCGTTTTTTTTTTTAATTTGTACCTTTTTGCCTCTGTAGATACCAAACACAATACTTTTAAAAGAATCATTGAAAGCAGATTTGAGATATCATGGGACACAGTGTTTTCTAAATCATGCCATATTTCTGATACCAAACACAATCTTCAATGTTAAAAATTTCGTAAGAATAATTGAAAGCAACCTGGAGTCATCATGCGAAAATTACTTAACATCCTATATTTTTTTACCAAATCAAGTCTCATACTTTCCAAATTTTGTAGTTATAATACCATATAAAATTTTATAAAACTAAGGTTGATATGACATAGTTCGAAGGTATCCTTAAGTGGATTTGTCTATTCTTTTTTGGACCTTCTGGTGCTTTTTTGTTTTCAGTAGTTTGGTTTTTCTACTTGGTCCTCCAAATGTTTGAGTTCTATTTTTGCATTTCTTTAATGACATTATTGAAAAACGACAACTTCGTTTTGTAAATTCCAATACAAAACAATCAGCTGAAGCAAAATCGACTCATCATGCGTCAACTACTGAAAAACGATCATTCATTGAATCAAGTCCCATAACTTTGTCATAATTAAAAAAAGGCTTACATTTATCATTCCTAATACCATGTAAAAATTTTCAGGAGATTCCTCGAAGCATGTATGAATAATCAACAAAAGCTTATTTTTCACCAAATTAAGTCCCATAACTCTGGAAGTACAAAGGTCCGAATCGAAAGGGAACTCCTACCAATCCAAACAATATTTAAAGTTTCAAGAGATTTGGTGAAAGCAAACTTGAGTTATCGCATGTCGGATGGACAGACGGAATAATGGACAACGTGATACTTTAATATATCCGCCGGGGACGACCGTATATAAACCTGACATAGTTCCCAAATCTTTTCATTTACGTAATCAATACAATTAAAGGTTAAAATTATTATTATTAATAATACTACTATATTAAATCAAAATTATCAACCTAAATAATTATTACAAAGCAAACATGATCCCGTGATTTAGAGATATGTGTGACTGATAAAATATTATACTGTTTATGTAGTAATGATCGGGATGTCGTAGCTGAAAACTACTGTATATCAAATTGTTTTGTTAGTAATATTGGATAAATACTCTGACCTCTAAACAATGGAATATCCCTTTTTTCTTTCTTCAGTTTTGTGTCTTTTATGTACTGTATCTGGACAGGATCCACCATGTACTGGGAGAGACCAATGTTCATGTCAGACAGCTGATATGAGATTAATAGATCTCTCGTCACTGGGAAAAACAGATGGTACTGCCATGTAAGTACTCCAGACTCTTCTGTGCCCGTAATGGAAGATCTATTTAAGAAAAGTCACTCCTTCAAACAAAATCCGCTTGGATTTTTTTTCAGAATTGATATAAAATTAGCCTTTTATACACATATTAATGGGTTAATTTAAAAATATATGTTTCCAGTTTTCGTTTTTGTTTTCAAAGATATTCTTGGACAGAAAGGAGAAGTCTATTATTAGTTATCTTATTGACCCGATAATTTCCCGCATTAGGACAAACGACTTTATCCTGATTTTGATCCTGATAGTATTAGGAAGATAAGTGGTATCGACGTAATGAATAATTGCACTGAAATTTATTACATCAATATTGACCAATCAGATCACGATATATGCTATGAAATCGGGATATACTCCTATATTCTAATGTTGTATATAGGAAAATCCATGAATGTAACTAATTTATGTCCACAAAATACAAGTAACCAATAGAAATTTATGAAAATTGCAGGATGTTTTGTTAAAAAGATATATTTTTACTAAGAAAATGGACTTATCCGTGCTTTTTAGCTCAGTATTTTCTGGAACGATAAGATAAGTCTTATCGTCCAGGTATTTAACAATATTCATATTTGAATATCTATAGTCATCAAAACCTAACCACGAGCTGATTTTACAAAAATATGTAAATGGATGTACTAAATCTGGAAATAACGTATCGATGAGAAATCGAATACAATAAAAATGCTCTAATTAAATAACGCCGACCTTACCATGACAAGAAAGTAGGTAACAACATTTGTATTTGAGTTGTTACTATTTTGCTTCAACCGTAATCAGGCTGATTTTTATACAAGTACTTTTAAATAACTTGCAGTCAAGGAATATGTTGTTTTAACATTTTCGCAAATTTCAACAATATTTTGTGCCAAAAACACTGGTCATATCTCTTACCCCTTCTCCCCCAAAAAGAAAATAGTGAAAAATGTCTTCAACATCATCATCAAAAATAAAGACGTTTTCACACGATACGCTTTTCCATCCTATTTGACTTCCGATTTTGAAGTTAAAACTGACGTTATAATCAAAATGAACTGTTACGTCAAATAACTTGCCTCAGACGTCCTTCGAAAACAAAATGTCAAATCGGATAAAAAAATCATATCTGCGCAAATTTTACCCCTCGCTTTCGCTCAAGATATTTACGAAGATAATGGTACCGATATTAAAATCTCAAACACCCTTCAATGAATTATTTTTTAATTAAACCAGCAAGAACAAAATGACTGATGGACTTTACATCTTTTCTGTCTTGCCATTCTCCTTTGCTTTTGTATTTATATACAACAATCATATTGTAAAATTCCAGAACGCCCAATAATTTTCCCCGTTTCTTTTTAACCTTTATTGATTGCGTTAATACGTGTAACGATTAATATTCAACATGAGCTAAAAACCTAGTTGCACTTCGCCGTTTAGTACAACTGAACGATATGCTGTATCATTATGATAACACTTTATACTTCCTATTTCAAATATGTGATATTGACGTCAGCATATACAAGTAGCTTTGGTTTTCACCTTATTTGTTATTGGATTAGATTTTTTTTAAATGACATAATGGTTTATCGCAATAAACTGTATTCATACAGCTATACTTATTCAAATTGTATTCATACAGATACAGTAATTCAAATTGTATTTATACAGAATTTAAATTGTATTCATACCGTTAACTGATACATAATGTCATATTTATCGGGAAAAATTAATAGCCAACAGTTTTTTAATTTAACAAATTTTCTTCAATTTCACAAACGTACGGGAAATCTGGAACTAATGTATTTGTGTTATACTTGCGATTTCTAAGTAAAATACTGCTAATAACAATAACGTAAAGTAAATATTAATTTTTTTCAGTTCTTGTTTGATTATAGACATCAATTACTACTGTTATTATTCTCTCTCTCTAAATCGTAAGATAAAACGTTGACAGGTCAACCTTGTTATTGCTTTTACACACAGGGCAATACGAAGTTTGACACACGTGTCGCAGGACATGCTTATCCACCCGGAGCTCCTGATGTCACTCCCGGTTTTTATGAGTGATCATATTGCAATAGCTTCAGTTTTTGGTGTTGTGTCTGTGTTTTCCTCCCTCGTCTGCGTTCATTTTTTTTATTGATTACGTTCTTATCTTCAGTGTTTGTGTTTGATTCTTTTAAGCTCACCTGGTCATCAGTTTGCGTCCGTCGTCGTCGTCGTCTGTTAACTTTCAATCTTCTTCTCTGAAACCAATTGACTAAATGGAACCAAACTAGGTAGGATTGTTCATTGGGTGATTCTCTATTAAGTTTGTTCATTTCATCCCAATCTGAAATCCAACATGGCCACCAGGGCCAAAAATATGCATTCTGATTGGCTCAAACTTCAAAGAGCTTCTTGTCAGAAACCACAAAGTCAATTGAATTGTTCTGTTATTGGAATGATTATCAGGCAGTGCTATTTGAAACTTGGTCAAATGGTACCGATCAGAAATCCAAAACGGTCGCTCCCGCGGGCTAAAGTTTAACATTGGTTCATACGAAAAACATTGTTTAACATTGGTTCCTATGAGAAAATCATTTAATCATTTGAAAATTTTCTTTTTGGAAATGACTAAGACAATTGAAGCTTAACATATCCATAAATGATCATTGGAAGGTCCTTTACCAAAATTATGTGTTTGGTGCAAAATTTTGAATTCCTAGAGTCCTGCCACCGTGGAACATAGTTTACCATTGGACTCTATGGGAAATAAACTTGAAGATCTTCATCTTGGATTCAACTTCAGTTGAAGCTAAACATATCCATAGATGTTCATTGGAAGGTCCTCTACCAAATCCATGTTTTTGATGCTGAATCAGAAATCTAAGAGGGCCATCACTGTGGAACATAGTTTAACCTTTTACCCTAAGGGAAATACACTTGGAGATATTCTTTTTGTGGAAACCACTAAGACAGTTAAAGCTAAACATGTCCATAAATGTTCATTGGTAGGTGCTCTACCTAATCCATTTTTTTCATATCGAGATTGTTGCCACTGTTGAACATACAGTTAAACACTGGTCCCTATGGGAAATAAACTTGAAGATCTTCTTCGAAACAACTACGACAATTGAATATAAACATGTCCATGAATGTTCCTTAGAATGTTGATGCCGATAAGAATTCCAACATGCCTGCCACTGTGGAACATGGTTTAACATTGCATCCTATGGGAAATACACTCGAAGATCTTTGAAATGACGACAATACTTGAATCAATGTTCATTGGAAGGTCCTCTACCATATTCGTGTTTTTGATGCTGATTAATTGAAATTCCAAGAATACCGCCACTGTGGAACATAGTTTAATATTGGACTCTATGGGAAATACACTTGGAAATCGTCTCCTTGGAAACAAATAGGACAATTGAAGCCAACATGTGCATGAATATTCGTTGAAAGGTCCTCTACCAAACGGTGTTTATAGTTTAATATTTGGACCCTATGGGAAACACAGATAAAGATCTTCTTGGAAATGACTTAGCATTGGTAGAACCAGGTGAGCGATACAGGCTCAGATGAGACTCTAGTTTAACAACAGTGCCGTCTTGACCTCTGGATGTATGATTATGTGAACTACGGTAAATCGTCTCATTCTATGTTACACCATAGAAGACATATGTACTGCTAACGTTTTAACTCTGCAATCCAATGACTCGAAATATTTACTAATAAATAGAAAGATAAAGCACTTTTAGGAAAATTAGTTTTTAAATAATTTCTCGTAATACTCATTTTGGCGTGCTTTGGCGGTCAATATGCAAGCTCCAAAATAAACCCCTTAAATTTTATTCTCTCTGTGCATAATGATAATCCCTTCAAAGTTGCCAAAATATGAGACTTGACACGCCAAAAATCAACACCCATTAAAGTAACCCGCAATACGGTAATATTTACTTTCACGACTGTTCATTCCCTGGCTCTATGACTCTCCAACATGATAAATATCATACGTAGATGTGTATTTTTCTTAATTTATTTCTTAGTTCGTATTTATTTCCTCCAATGAAGTACGAAATCTTAGTTTTCTAGCAGTGTTTTATTATTTCTCCACTCCAATAGTTAAATCGTCAAATTTTGAACATGGAAAAACTCACGGTATGAATGAAACTTGCATTGCAACAATGACGGCATTTATTAAGTTATAATGTACATTTATCAATAAGAGGATAAAAAGTTTGGGCAAACAATAAATCATTTCTGCCAAAAAAGCATAATTGCAGAGTCCATGCTTGAAAAAAAACAACAGTCAAGTTTTTGGTCGAGGAGAGATTGGTTGTAGTTTGTTTAACGTCCAGCGACAGTTTTTTCATGCATATTTAGGACGAGAACACGTTAATAATATATCAATTGGTAGAATCTGAAAAGTGGGGGTTCCAGGAGAAGGGACGGATAATTTTGATCGCCATTGGAAAACCGAGAGTCATAAATTTAGCCTTACAATAGGTCACCTATTGTAACGTGCAAGGAACGTGGCATTCTCCTAACACATGACCTAGATTTAACGTCCCCAATCAGACCGGACGTAACTGCTTACTTATACATACCGCACAGTCAAACAGACGCCCCTCAGTACTAGTCTTACTGCAGGACGGGATAAGTCTAGTTAGTCATACTTCTATACCCTAGCTACTCTTGGGGTGGGAAGAGCAAGGAAGTAGTGATGGGAATACCTTTATAAGTACCCACCAAATACAGCATATATTTTTCAACTAAAGTACTAAGGAATGATTGAATGATTATTGTTTATGGTCGAGTGAGCAGTATTACAACTATACTCATGACCAACACAAATTTCTAAACAGATAGACAAAATCATTATTGGGTAAAATTTTTCATTGCCACATGGAAAAGGGATATAATGAAAAGGGCTGGGGCGAAAAACTTTGCCTTACAATGTTGCTAGGGTTCTTCTGCGTGCAGAGAGCGTTCATGTAGTATTCTCTCAACACGAGTTGTGTATTTTCATACCGCACAACCATGGGCAGTTCGTTAAAGAGAGGTTCTACCCGCAAGCTAGAGAACTTACATCCTATTTCTATACTCTGGTGTTCCTTCAGGGTGACTATGTATCTGTTATCCTGCACAACCACGGAAATTTTTTACCCAGCAACCTGGAGATGCTAGGTCCACCGCTGTTCCCTTGGGGTGTCTGTGTATTTATTATCCCGCACAGCCACGGCCAGTTTCTTAAGGAGGGGGTTCTAGCCTGCAAGCTTGAGATCTATACCCTAGTGTTTCCTTGGGGGAAAATGAAGGGCAGCAACAACAAAAATGTGCGATTTTGCACACCATACTTATTTAAGATGAAACATAAATCAATGCAAATACAGTCTTAAAAATTATGTCAAATATATGTCATTCAAAGAATAGATTGTACAAGGCTCAGATTTGTCAATGCTATATTGTTTTACTCTAGCAAGGTCTGTGCATTTTTCGTTACTTATTTGATAATTATTATTATGTTGTACAGGTTTACAGATTTACAAGCACCAGATGGTTATATGTACTCCTATAATCCATGTTATCCATTTACAGAAATTGATTGCGTAGACCAGTCGGTAAGCATCATCTCTGGATTTACTGTAGAGACTGGCTATAGCGAAATGTCTGTATATTTCAAATAACATGATAGGTCTTTTGATCTTTAGAGAAAATTTTGTACTACTACAAGGAGTATCATTTGTAAAGAAGGATAAAACTTTCGGGTATATTCGCTAATATTTTAGTTTGACCTAATTCACGATTCACAGCACACGGTCCATAACTTCAATTGTGTAGCACTTGCTTGCTGAAATGGTTTCTGTTTCCTCGACCTGTAATGAATTTTTGAAAATACAGATATTTGCCTCTCTTATTAAATTTAAAGATTACTGCTGAAAAGCAGTATAAAGTGAGAATTAAGATACTTCAAAGTAAGCAACAGTTAACTGATAAAACACATGAAAATTAATATATCGCCCAACGTTGAAACACATTGACATGTCACTAAGCAACTGCGATTTATTTCAAGTATTATTTAATATAACTTTATTTCAAAACTTTGATGTTTACTATCAAGATTTCAATTTTAATATATTATTAATGTAAAGGTATGTCAAGTTCCAACTGATAGATCGACATCCTACCCAGCCGGAGATGCAATCTCTGCTGTATTCAGTAACGATGGGTTGAATAATCACATCATGTATTCCTCGACAGACAGTGTAGGAACTACAAGGTATGGATTTAAAGCGAAACCTGCATGATAATAACGTTATCTATCATGTCAATAGAAGGTGCAACTTTTATATATTTATACATTGGTGCAGTATGTGGAACAGGACATGCTTACCTTTCCGGAGCACCTGATACTTTGACGTATTGTGTTTGTTTTTGCGTTCACGTTTGTTTTGTCTTATTCTGATCATATGGATGCATGATATTATATTTCCTAATTCAATGCGGTATTTGAAGATTTTCTTATATCATTCCAGTAAGTTCGGTATCTTCAATGCCATTAAAAATTGGTCGTTAAAGGAAATGACACTGATGATTTCTCGCTATATTTGTACTTCACTACTAATGTGAAAAAGAAGTTTGAATGCAACATGAAAAAATGATGATAGATGGGATGTGTTTACATCTAAAGTACAAACTAAATATAGACTATAAGTTTATAGGTTGCTTCTGGTATAGTTTTTCTGTCAAATATTCCGTATTATGTTTTTTAATTTACACATTTGTTGCATTAATCTAGTACGGTTTTGAAAATACATGCTTAAGTTCTACCAGCTATACTAGCCCTAGTTCATATAGCAAGTCTGACTTGCTATTACTGCCTTCTTCAATTTATATTTCATTTATTTTTACCGAAATGGAGCACTGAGAAGACTACCTAGCGCTATGCCAAACCCGAAATATACCTAAAAGCATACATATATACATATACATGTATATATATACTTACGAAAAACCGACTTTTCATTTTTATTTTTCTTTCTTTTTTTTTTTTTTATTTTTGTATCACAGACTCTTGGTATTTAGAAGTATTACTTAGCTTGTAAAGAATTAGGATGGTAAAAGCTCAGTCATTGTCATATAATTATGGAGTAATTTCTACTTTTCTCTTTTTTAATATTTAACTAATTCGTTCTGCAAACGACAAAAAAAACTTGAGCATTTTGGGACAACTCACACAAAGGCAAAGCAATCCTTTTTTGATAAAATATACCATACGAAAAAACGTTGTTACATCATCTCCCATATTTAATTTACCCGAACAGTGTTTATAATGTAATATACATGTAAGTAGTCTTGGAAGTTGAGTTACAGACAGCAAACATGATATTTGGGTCTCATCGGATACAACTCAACCTTATACATAAGGAGAAACTGTCGCGTTGAATGTTGAGGGGAAACATTTAAAACTCTATCGTCTTACAAAGATCTGTACAACAATAAGAAGAAAAGCACAAGCATGTTTACCAAAAACAACTGTCGATATTAAAACATATACTCCCATCCTATAATGTGACACGTCGACTTCCTTCAATTGCTTAAGGGGCCTGGAATGGCCGAGTGGTTAAGGTCGTACACTATAACCACAAACCTAACACCACTGTCGCCGGTTCGATTCCTGCTCGCCCGCTTCAAGTGTTATTAAGGTATCCAGACACTTATCCAAGAGAGGGGTTTCACTGGGTCAGCTAGCTAGCTGTCCAGGCTTTCCTCTACCAGTAATTCTGCTAAACATGATATAGCTGAAAAATTGCTGGAAGTGACTATAAGTCCCGACCCTCAGTTGTTTAATATTGCTTAAAACTGTTTAATATTGTAGGCAAACAGACGTTACCCTTGTATGTGATGCTAATGCAGAAACTCCATCACTGAATCCGTTAGGTGAACAGGGATCCAGTATTTATGTAAGTTTCGTGCTATTTCAAGGAATTTAGAACTTTTGAATATTCTTTCTATATGTTGAAGGGGTACGGTGGAAAAAATAGTCATTCAGATCATGCTTCTTTATACAAAGGACGTCAGAAACATATAGAATAGCTACCTTAGCGTTATTTCTATCATTAAATAAAAATATGTTCGTTAAAAATCAAACAATAAAGAAAAAAAGATATCTTGATAGATTTAATTACAAATTATTCTATACACAGAAATGCGCTATAGAATACTTTGTAAGCGC
>JAOXYJ010223102.1:0-10239 GCA_028566555.1 Lithophaga nigra
GTGACGCCGACGACGACGCAAGACGACGGATAGTGATCCCTATATGTCGCCTCTGCGTAACGCAGGCGACACAAAAAGTATTGACCTGATATCTCAAAAAATGACGTCGTTAATTACATATTTTTGTTTACTAATTTGTGTTGAATCTGCGTGAAAATGGTTTTATTAAAATTTGTATCCTTTCATCAGATTTACATACCAAGGTATTCGTGTAGGAATGACATCACACTGCTACAGGTAGGCGCCTACTTTTGCCACACTTCATCACATTTACATATTTTATAAGCACCAAGGTATTGGGGTAGGCATAAATTTACAGTTACAGGTAGGCACCTACGTTTGCCACATGCAGGTAAGATAACTGCCTTTGGCAATAAATAATTGTGTCCCTTCATCAGATTTATTGGTAGCACGATTTTATCGTTTCCTGTTTATTAAACCATTGTGTAATATTACACAGTTACAAATAATAGTCACCTTCTTTTGCCACATATAAAGGTATTTGTCCTTTCCTTGGAGAGACGTGGTGCTGTAATCATATTATGTTTGTTGTAAAATATTAAATTTCATTTATTGATTTAAGCTTCAAAGACATCATAAGCTTGTACTGATGCGCATGCGTGTGCAAAAAGTGGCGGTGTTTTTGTGTCCAGAGAAAAAATTTACGACAAACTGTGTATTTTCTATGTTTGATTTGGGATTTAGATGTAGAAAACTTGATCAGTAAGTGTGAGTACTTTTGTTATTAGATTATTTCGAATATTTTGAGTGTAAAACGGTAGTAATGCAAGATTTTGACTTGGATGTTTTAGACCCACTCAACCGTAAATCTGCGGACACCTATGTGAAATCAGTTATGGCTTCGAACAATGTAAACAAAATAACAACTATAGCTGAAATTCATTCTAATGTAAATAAACAAACTTATGATGAAAGTGATAAAACTGTTCGCAGCAAACGACACTTGTCCAATGACACAATTACGCCTGAAAGACAAAGTGTTAAAAAACTCAAGTTCAACAACGATGATATGATTGACCTATTTATATCGCAACCGGAAAATGTAAACAAGTGTGTAAATCTGACCCAGATTAACGACGAAGAAAGTTGCGGTCAGTCAGGCAGTGAAATAAGTGAATTGAAATTGCTAGTAAGGGGTTTAACAGGATCAATGAACAATTTTTGTGAGATGATTACAAAGCGAATAGATGATTTTGAGAGTAACATACCCAGCCAAATAGCAAATATGATTGATAGAAAGGTCTCAAATGAAATACAAAAGGTAAAAAAACAATTTCAATCAGAGCTGCAATGTGTCACTGAAAAGGTAGAAAGCATGGAAAAATCATATGCTGATATTGTTAAACAATCTAGTCTTCACACCGATAATGATGAAAACGAGGAAAAATGTCGTATTGTGATCAGGAATGTACCTGAATCCGCCAATGAGAATGTGATAAACAAAGTAAATGGATTAATTCGTGATGGGCTTCACTTAAAAGATGTCAAGGCAGTTTCAGCTGACCGCAAGAAGTCATTCAAAGAGGGAAAATGTGGTGTAATTATTGCGTCGATGGCTTCGATTAGTGATAAGCGAAAAGTGATGAATAAGAAAAGGGAATTGAAAAATTCAAGGAATTATAAAGATGTGTTTGTGGAAAATTCTATTCCCAAAGCCCAGCGTATTTTAAATAGTAATTTGCGCAATATTGTGAATGCAATTGGTGATGATTCTCTTGAATTGAAAGGTAACCGTGTGCAAATAAAATCTCGGAGATATGATCAAAATAAAAGTGCTGATAGTGTAAATAGATCGCCTGAGACTACATGTATTTCAGAAAATGAGGAAAATAATAGAGGTTTTAATATAAAACGAGGTCGTGGTAGAGGAAATACAACTTCACGTGGATTTAACCGTGGATTTAATTACCGCGAATAGGTTCAATGCGGATTTTGGAATGTAAATGGATGGAATGATGATTTTAAAAGTGAAAAATATAATTTTTTAGTAGCTTGTATCAATTCTCTTGATGTGGATATACTGGGCATTGGTGAAACACATTTAATAAATTCTAATAGTATAAATGTTAAAGGATATAAGTGGTATGGTAATAACCGTAAGAATATGCATATCCGGGCTAAGTGTGGATCAGGAGGTGTAGGCTTTTTAATCCGACAAGAAATAGTGGATGTATTTGATATTCAAGTGGTGGATAAAGACACAGAGGGAATTTTATGGATTAAACTGCAGGACAAATTATGCCAGTCAAATATTTTTTATGTATGTGTGGTGTATTTACCGCCTGAGAATTCAACACGAGCTGTTAATGTCCATGAGTTTATGGAGACTTTAATGACACAAATTTATACCATTCCAAATGGGCACGCATTTTATATTTGCGGAGATTGGAACAGCCGATGTTCGGATTTTAGTGACTTTATAGATGGAGTTGATAGTCTGCCAGAACGTAACATTATTGACTTTCAACATAATGCTTATGGAAGTATTTTTTGCGACTTTCTTATAGATGTTAACTGTTGTATTTTAAATGGTCGCAACTCAGTTCATAATGACTATACTTTCATATCAACTAGGGGCTCCAGTGTGGTCGACTACTGTGTCGTACCCTATGAACAATTAAAGTCATTTAGTAACTTTAAAGTACATCGAGCTACTAATCTTATACTTAATATTGGTATGGTGGATAAATTTGACTTGCGTAGGATAGTTCCTGACCATTCAGCTTTGACATGGACTATGCATTTAAATTTTAACTTTGTTGATAATGTGAAATTACAGGATAATGAACCTAAAAGAAAGACTAAATATTTTACTGATAATATACCACAGGATTTTCTTTGTGATCAGTCTGTTATAAATAACATTGATCACATTATTTCTACTTTGGAAAATGGTGAAACCACACAAGCTGCCATTGATAATATGTATGATAACTTTGTAACAGTGATGAAGTCTGAGATGTCACAAAAGCTGCCAAGTAAAATTGTTCTATGTAATGGCTACAACAACAAGCATAGACGATGTCGAAAGCCATGGTGGAATGACAACCTGAACTGTCTATGGAATAATGTCTGTATAGCGGAAAAAGATTGGCTCAAGTGTAGGGGAAATAACCAAAGACGTTTGCGACATATTTATGTGCAAAAACGGAAAATATTTGACAAAAATGTCCAGAAATCTAAACGTGAATATTGGTATTCGTCTCAGGAGGACTTGTTGAACACTGCTAATAATCCAAAAGAATTCTGGCGAAAGATCGGCAAAATTGGGGTTGGAAATGAACGTCAAAACAGTATTCCATTAGAAGTAAAATTAAATGATGGTTCTTTGTGTAACGATAAAAATGTAGTTAATGATACATGGAAAAATAGTTTTTGTGACATGTTAAATCAAAACCATAGTAATGTTAATTTAAATCAAAATAATGTAATTTTTGATGAGTTTTTAGACAGTGAAATTACTGCAGAAGAAGTTTTCAATTTGTTAAAATTATCTAAAAATGGGAAATCCCCTGGTATAGATGATATTCAAGTTGAATTGTTTAAAAACAATACTGCTTTAAATGCACTGACACGTATTTTTAATATATGTTTTGATTCTGGTAAAATACCGGCTTTATGGAGTAAAGGTATAATTACACCAATTCCTAAGTCATCCACTTCTGATCCATATGACCCCATGTCTTACAGGGGAATAACTTTAGCCCCATCATCATATAAATTATATTGTGGTGTACTTAATGCTAGACTTACTGTTAAGTTTGAAGAATCTAATTGTTTAAATGATGAACAAAATGGTTTTAGAAAGGACCGAAGTACAATTGACCATTTATATACATTAACAACTATAATTGAAAGTAGAAAACTACGCAAGCTTTCAACGTTTTGTGCATTCATAGACTTCAAAAAGGCCTATGATTGGGTTAATAGGAGTTTATTGTTTACCAAATTGGAATCTTTGGGTATTAGCTCTAAAATGTTGAAAGCATTATATGCTATTTATAGTAATGTTCAGTCATGTGTCAAAATAAATGGTCATTTGACAGAGTGGTTTGATGTTAAATCTGGTTTAAAGCAAGGGTGCATATTATCGCCTTTATTGTTCAATATTTTTATCAATAATCTTATTGATGAAGTGAAAAAGTTGAATGTTGGTATTAAACTTGACAATGATATTATTTCTGTACTTGTTTATGCAGATGACATTGTATTTATGTGTGAAAATGAAAATGATTTACAAAAAATTATAGATATTTTAAGTCAATGGTGTGATACTAATGACCTTGTAGTAAATTTAAGCAAATCAAAGATTGTTCACTTTAGATCACAATCAACAGAAAGAACAAATTTTCAATTTATGTTTAAAAATAATAGTATAGATATTGTAGAAAAATATACATATCTTGGATTAGTATTAAATGAATTTTTGAACTATTTAGATACAGCAAAAGCTGTGGCAAAATCAGCTAGTCGGTCGTTGGGTTTGTTAATTGCCAAGAGCAAAGCAAATGGTGGTTTTGAATATGAAGTTTTTACAAAATTATTTGATACACTGGTAATGTCAGTAATAGAGTATGGTGCCTCTATATGGGGAGCTAGAGAGTTTACATGTATTAATGCTATCAAAAATAGAGCAATGCGTTTTTTCATGGGTGTTGGAAAATATACCCCAAATTTATCTTTATATGGGGATATGGGCTGGATGCCATGCATTATTAAGCAATGGTCAACTATTTTTAGAAACTGGTCAAGATTTTTGAAAATGAATAATAATAGATTAAATAAAAAAGTATTTTTATGGGCAAATAGAATATGCAATAGTAAATTAAAAAACTGGAATTTCAGAGTTCATAGTAAATTTAGAGAGCTCAATTTTGAACAGTTTTGTGATATTGATTGTAATTTTGTTAAAAGTGATATAAAAAATATTGAGAATATTATGTTTGAAAAATATAAAACAAAATGGTTTAATGATTTAAATATAAATGAGCGTAGTAAATTACGTACTTATAGACTGTTTAAACAAGAATATGGTAAAGAAAATTATTTATATGCAAAAATGCAGGGAAGATATAGAAGCGCCTTTGCTAAATTTCGATGTGGCGTGGCGCCAATAAGAATTGAAACAGGCAGATATGAAGGGTTGTCAAGTGATAATAGGTTTTGTTTTAATGATTTTTGTTTTCAAAATCAACTTATCGAAGATGAAAAACATGTTTTGCTAAGATGTCCTTTATATTCACAAATGAGACAAGAGCTTTTTGATAGAGCAGCATTTTTTAATAATGATTTTTTAGATCTTAACGATAATGATAAATTCATCTTTTTGTTTACAAATAAAGATATATGTTTTTATTCAGCCAAAATCTGCCATGATATTTTAATTCAAAGAAGAAATGTTTTATATAGGTAATATGTTGTCTAACATTGATATACTGTAAAATATTTCATAGAAATGTTTATCCCTAAGGTGTTAAATTGTTTTATATGCAATAGTCTCTCGTAACTCTTTTGAGAGTGGCTCTCAGCTGTTTTAAAATTAGTATAATTGATTTTATAATGTAATGTGAATATACTACATGTATGTTTTATATTGATCTGTATATATTTGACATGTCAATTTTATGAGAGGTGAGACTTTAATAAAGTATTTGACCAATTGGGTTTCTATATCAAATATTTACATTCAGTGGACAAATCTAAACAAAATTCTAAAATATCTTTTCATCTTTTATCATTAGATCATTTGTTTGTGGTTTTCAGCAGAATCATCTTTGGTTAGAACAATTTCTCAGATGAAGTTTTTTTAAAATGCGGATTAGTTTTGAACTGCATCTGTGTGGGCTTAATAGGTAAACATTTCGACAGTACTTTCAGAAGTTATTTTCAGGTAATGACAAATAAGCAGACAGTATCTGTAGGTTACACAAAAATTCCAGTATGTGATGATCGACATTTAATCCTTGTTCAATGTTGTTATGCTTTAAAAGCTATTGCGCAAGAGAAGTTTACGTAAAATTATTCTTACAGCGATATGTGCGATGCAGGGCATGCATATTTGATACACAGGTGAAAATCTAATCTCTCAACATAAACATGAACTGCCGTAAAGACTCTTCTGCAAGATACATGTGTAACTTTATGATAGCTCAGTTTTCGTCCTAACAGGCTTAACTTAACTTCGTTGCTAGTATTTTGGTACCGGCATGAAATTGATACATGTAATTTTAAAATTCCCTTATTAAAATGTATAAAATCGTAGGAAACTAAGGAGTATCTCCCTCGTGTATAGCTCTGTCCTTAGTTGGTTTTTGGCTTTAACTTTTTGGTCGTTTTGTCATTTTTTCTGCTCTACAACCTTTTCGATGTTGTACTTGGTTTTCCATATTTTTAGGCCTCGAGCACAACTGATGAGACATTGTTTGTCGAAATGCGCATATTGTGCACTAAATTTGGTATCGTAGATTGTTATGTCAAGACAACTATAAACCAACCTAACAGATCAATAGACACATGATACACAGACCAACCAGTAGATCTTAAGACAACTTTGTGATCTGCAAACTAACCTTATAGACTAACTGATGGACATACACATACAGATAACTATAAACTAACCTAATAGCATGACTCATGGACATCATCATACATAGACCAACCGTTATATCTAAAGACAACTTTGTGATTTGTTAACCAACCGAACAGACTGATGGACCTTATCATCCACTTAAGACAACTTTATGATCTCTAAACTAACCTAAGAGACTGATGGACATCAATATACACAGACCAGCTACTAGATCTGAAGACTACTTCGGGATTTGTTAACTAACCTAACAGACTGATAGACATCATCATACACAAACCATCCACTAGATGTCAAAACAGCTTATCAGCTGTAAACCAACCTAACAGACTAAATGATGGACATGATCACATACAGACAACTATAAACTAACCTAACAGACTGACTCATGGACATCCTCATACACAAACAAACCGTTATATCTCAAGACAACTTTGCAAACCAGCCGAACAGACTGATGGATCTTATCACCCACTCAAGACAACTTTGTTATCTCTGAAGTAACCTAAGCGACTGATGGACATCATTATGTACAGACCAACCACTAGATCTGAAGACAACTGAGTGATCAACGAACTAACCTAACAGACGAACTGGTGGACACCATCATACACAGAACACCCGTTAGATCGAAAGACAATTTTGTAAAGCAACCTAACATATGGAGTATATATATCTCAGCTTATAAGATATTCCAGAGCTTGTGTTTCCTATCATGATTTCCTTGATGGAGGGTTGCTGCTTACAAGAAAGCTACTGAACCAAGGGTTCATGATGGTAAAGTTGAAGTCTTCGAAAATTTTACGGTCGCCACCACAACTTAGTCGACCGTTACCGAATATCTGCGTCAAAAATGACCACTGATATGTTCCGTTTGTCGTAATCAGTCCCGTCCTTCTTTCCTTATTCATGACTTTCCACCGAGTGTGACTTATTACCGGATTTTAACAGGAGCATTACGACAGGTGCCACTAGTGGAGTAGGAGATGCTTACCCTTCCGGATCACCTAATCTCACCCCCGGTTTTTAGTGGGGTTCGTGTTGCTCTGCCTTTAATTTTCAGTGTTGTGTTTGCAGTCAGTGTGTGTCTTGTGTCTATGATTGGCCAAACGTTGTATGTTCTTTTAGATTTACGGTTTCTGGCTGCCCCTTTCGTATCTACGAACTTTACTTAGAAATTATGAATGCAAACATTGCAACTCCACTTATGGAGCTCTGTTACTTCTTTTAATTTTTTTAAATTAAAATGAAACGAGATCCTTTTTAAAATTTTCTTCATACTCAGTAATGTTCCAATATGACCAAAGTCATAAAATTATGATTGTCAAATATATCCAGCTTGAAAATCATGAATCCTGATTTTCATTACTGAAAAGAATTTTGCTATAATATGTTTAATTAATAATCTTTTTTTTATACAATTTGGAAATGGTCAATCTTTCACACTGTTGTGGAAACTTATATTTATCTTTCTGTCCAATACAAAAAAATATTCCTATGATCACATATGATCAACTTCAACTCTGTTTTAGATTATAGAATGACATTCCATATATATTCCCTCACCACTGAATCCTCTCAATTAATAATAAATATTTTTCTGGACTGCATTTTATTTTTTGGACATAAGTTTTTCGCATGACGGGTGATACATGCATAGCAGGAGACGCTTACACTGTCGATGTACCCGGTGTCACTCCTTATGGAGTTCATGGGATCACGTCCAATTTGTTTCTCGATATTTTGTATTCCAAACGAATTTATGAATCTGGAATTTCGGTATACTACGCATTTCATTTACCGCATTGAGTTTCAGATTAAGACACCGCAGATACATCCAAAATTTAGTTTCACCTGGATTTACCTTTCTGCAGACAAAGGAGGACATTTGTTATCAAATTACACTAAAAAAATGATAACTACGATTTTCCTATTTCACTTTTTCTTTTCTGAGTAGCAAACATTCCACCGTCGTCGGCATCTGGCGTCTATATTTTACATTTGTTCCGCTATCTTGTGGCCTGTGTTCACTATAGCGAGTTGCTAGATAGAGGGTTATTATTTCCTCAAAGTAACTCGGTCGAGACTTTGTTAAGTCAAAATAATGTCATAACTTCGTAGATTGCATGGTCACCATCTCGAATTGGTTACTCATTATGGGCTGTCCGTATCACAAATGACAACAGAAATGTTCCCTGTATCTTAGTCGTTACCCTTTCTTCCGACCTGTTTTGCGACTCATTACTGGCTTTATACACAGAGTGATACGACATACGCCCCATGTGGAGTAGACATGCTTGACCTCTTCCGAAGCATCTGATGTCACTCCAGGCTTTTCTAGGGAAGTTTGTAGTCTTAATTTTAGTTCTTTGTGCTGTTTCTGTTTTCTTCACTATTTGTGTTGTTCTACTGTCTTTTTCACTAACTGCCGTTTTTAATGTTGTTAATGACTGTCAGGCGTTACAAATAAATGTCGAAATATTGTGAATGACTGTCAGTTCTCTTATAAAAACAATATTTCCCCCACTCCTTCGAAGCGGTTTATAAATATTTTGAGCAAAATGCTGTGTTTGTAGACAATATTGATCTGTAATTCACAGTATTTTCAACATGCAACGCATGGCATTCACTGACAAGCAAAAAAATGACTGTCACTGGAATTGACAGTCATTTTACTGTTCATAGAGCTACACAATGTAAACAATGAAAAGTACGTCATGTAACAGCAAATATACAAGTTACATTTGTTTTCTGATGATCAACAACAATTACTAACCTGATTTTTGTCTACACTTCTTTAGTACTCTTTTTCTGCAGATAAACCCTATCACAATTATTGCTATTAAAGTAAGTGACACTAGTGTGCTGCTAACGCTGAAATATTAAAACCATTAAATATTTGAAGAAAAATATAAATAGAAAAACCTAGGTGCAGATTTACTTGAAATGTAGAACATACAACACAGGTCGACACTAGAGATATGGCAATACTAAAACTCTACTCAAATCTTATTAGAAGCACAATCTAGACTGACAAAATATTACCTTATATCAAACCAATTTTATTACATTTTATACCTTATCAGTAATACTTATATCAGTAATATTAAAATGCAAACCAGGTCCGAATACAAGTATTTTTAAACACACACACACATACACACACACAACTAACGTGTCCATTAAAGGACAGGCGACCGAAAGGTTGATGGGAAAGCAAAAGGAATTTATTCAAAAATATATGCTTGATCATTTTCCAACATTTGCATACAACTGTCATATATATATATTATTTTCACTTTAAAAATTACTTACATTACCCCAGTACTATTGTCTTCTTCATTTTCTTCACTGTTATTAGGTGTGACTGCAAAAAAGGGGCTTTCTTATTAATTTGGTGTGTTGAAATGAAATCAATTACCAAAATTTGATTTACAAATGTAGAGCAGTAAAAAGTTTTAAAATTTATCTTATATGTACATGAAACATTACATAACTGATGACCAAAAGCTTTTTTTGTTGTCATATGTAACAATGATCCGATATTCAATGCCTCGAAATTATTGCCTAAGTAACTAAAAAAGTTACATATTTGGCACATAATTAATACTTTTATAACATAGTGGTACAGT
>JAOXYJ010223323.1:0-16701 GCA_028566555.1 Lithophaga nigra
ACAGGGACCCCTAAGTTAGCTTCCCCAGGCGTCTTAGGATATTATCAATACAGGTGTGTTTTGAATAAAATTATGTATATTAGAAAACATTCTGTAACGAATTTTTAAAAATGAAAAGACGTCTTTTAGAAAAATTTAAAAGTAATTGGGATATATTGTCCGAAAAATGAAAAGGTGACAGCATATGAAATTCATCAATGGTTTTGTTACTTGCATGGGTAAAAGTGTTAATAAAGCTTTGAAGGAATACGAACAAATTTTGACAGACGGAACTTATGGTAAGATTAAGCGAAGTGATATTCAAACGTACAGCTGTACGTTGTATGAGAACAGTTTGTATTGGTTTACTTCCTGGCGGAAATGTGTTCGCTGTATATCCGGAAGAATTTGAATCGGATCTTTTCACAAAAAGAAAAGCATGCAGACTAAAAAGAGATTTAAACATAAAAGATTTAACATTATTTTTGAAAATCCGGGTGCAGTTGTTTTCCAAAGAAATGATATTATCCATGTCTTGTCCAAATCAACATCTCTAAATATGTCGCAAAAATCCGTGCTTTCTGATAAGAAGGATAAAGTCATATTTCAAGAGATCATAGCATTGGCTATTACTTGGCAAAATTGTTATCAGTCCATTCCTTAAACTTATTGATAACAAAATTACAGCAACACACAAATTCAGCACTTTCTACAGTTGTAGATAAATTTGGATGATTGGTTGTAATATCTGAAACAAATTCGTCATTTCAAACCCTACACTACAAAAATTGTTCATAGGAATAAAACACCTACTACACGTGTTTAGACCTAAATGTGCATAGGAATATGCCAAAATCTTAAACACATCATGTCTTTTTTTTGTTTGACACGTTTAGAATCTAAACACTTAAAACGTATAGATTCTTGAAAATTAAATTCCAAACATGTTTAGATTGTAAACATGTCTAGCCCTCTGAACATGTTCAGATTCTAAATTGTTTTTTTAATACTGTATAAGAAACAATAAAACAATAGAATGGCTGGATTCAACAAATCTCACAGTGAAAGACGCCAAAGGTACTCTGGCTCTGAAAAGAGCTCCAGAGTATATCAGCAAAATGGCAAGAAAGAAAGAAACATGTTAAACTAAAACGACTTGATAGGAAAAAAGAAAATTAAAACGAAAAAGTCAAACGAGAAACCAAGTAATGAAAAATTAACAAAGTGCTATTAATACTTTACAATATTTAAATTTACAATCCTGTAATTTAATTCCTAAATAAATGATGTGATCGAAAATGTAAAAATGAAAAAAAACCTGTACCAAAAGCCCATATAACTTATTACAAGTGTTTTATTAACCCAC
Source organism: Lithophaga nigra (assembly GCA_028566555.1). Lineage (NCBI taxonomy): Eukaryota > Metazoa > Mollusca > Bivalvia > Mytilida > Mytilidae > Lithophaga > Lithophaga nigra. Next base: position 1,346 of record JAOXYJ010223323.1, read on the forward strand.
CAAATATTGATCATATCTTATCAGAGAGTAAGGAAGGTTTGCAAAAAGCTTTGGATATTTTTCAGTGCTATTGTGATATCTGAAAGTTACAAGTAAATGTAAACAAAACCAAAGTTATGATTTTCAGCAAAAGGAGGGTTTTAGAAATTGTAGATACATATCAATATCTAGAAGGAATATTCAAATATAATGGTACATTTTTAGAAACAAACAAATAACATGTAGAACAAGATGAAAAAGCTTTATGCTGTTTATATAGACTGATAAGAAAGGAAGCTATACCTATTGATATTCAACTAAAACTGTTCTATTCTATGATAGAACCAATTTTACTTTACGGTTGTGATGTTTGTGGATACGAAAATTTGAAAATTGTAGAGCAAATCTGTTTAAAGTTCTGCAAAAGAATACTTAAGGTCAGAAACACTACTCCAAAGGTGAGCTTGGGAGATTTCCACTGGAAAAAAGGTTAAACTGAGAATGATATCCTTTTGGACTGAGCTGATTCAAAACGAATCGAAACTTAGTAGTATTTTATATCGATTAATGGTGTCTTTGGGCGGGAAAAATCAGTATAGCTTTAAATGGATAAGTTGTGGAATCTGTATCTAATGATGTTGGAATCGGATATATATATTGGGTTTTTTAACAAGAATATAGTAAAACAAGTTTTGTGTGACCGGTTCAGTGATATACAAGACTCATCCCGTGGTCAGTTTTATTCAATATCTTAAAAGACTTTTGGTTTAGAAAATCACCTTCTTAGGCTTTATAGTGAACGCAATAGGAACTGGATTACTAAATTGCGTTCCTTTAACTTACGGTTACCAATTGAAACAGGGCGTTGGTATAATATACAAGGGAAGATAGAATGGAAATGGTATTGGAAATGAATTTTATATTTTGTTCATGTGTGAAAACGAAAGTGTTGTACTTTTAAGAAATAAATATATAGCAGGCTATTACAGAATTAACCCTAAAAATGTTAAACTTGAAGGTTTCCTGTCTATTTGCAGTACTCAATTGTACAAACCAGTATCACTGTTTATTAGAAAATTTGCTACCTTCCTTTAATTGTATTTGTGTCATTTATAACCATATATGTATATGTCTATTTTGACAGTCCTTTAAGGAGCATGTCTGTACTTACTACATAATTTTCTCCGATTTGTTTATTCTGCCATGTTATTTATATATCATATTGTTTGACCTCATGTTATACAATTAATTTGTGCCTAAGTGTTTTCTAATAAATCTTGAAATCTTGAAAATCTTTTCAAACGACAAAAGAAATTAAATTCTGAGCAATTACTTACCAGCTTGAAGAGAATTATTACATACAAAAAACACTAACAAGTTCATATTGTATCTGGTGAGCGATGAAAATCATTGGCTAATCAAAAAATAGATGAATTTGTGTCTAGTTTCAAAAAGTCTGCTTAGGGAAGAAACCATGCTTAAAACAATTCAAATAACAGTATTGCTCAAGAAGCTGTAAGTGAGGAATAATAAAATGTCTTTTTGCAGTTATGATGTATTTATGTAAACATCTATCTTAACACATTTTTATCACATTCACTTGAATAGCAGGTCCTCCCCCTCCTGCCGCTACAATTTTGGCTTGAACGTTGCATCGAGAAAAAAATAACCATCTGAATAATGCACATTGTCCATGACATGCAGCTAGATCAGCAAATAGAAAACAACTGTTGCACGAATGCAGTGAAATACTGATAGACTAGGGTTATTTTTATGCTCGGGACAACTTTCAAGCTAATATTGCGGATGTGGGCGACCAAGGTCTACAGGTGGTCTAGAGTACAAACAGGACGAATCAGTGAAAAAATATACATGGGTAGAGTAAGAGAAATACCATTTTTTGAAATCACGATCATTCACAGTGAAATATCACCAGGAAGCTAATTTGTTAAAGGAGTATAAAAACACATAAATGTAACTCCCTTCTGGAGTAGTCAAACTCTGTACATAAAAATGTAACAAAGTTGCTATTTTGCTTTTTAACCTTAGCAGCTATTTGGCAGGTTACACGGATAACACAATATTATTACTGTTCTGTAGTGATAGTCGTTAATATACTTATTTAGCAAATTTGTATATTATTCGAATGTTTGAGGTCTGCTTAATGTTTGAAATATTGTTAATGAAAGAAATATGTAAAGTTGATCATCATTTAGAACATACATAATTTTAGGTGATCTGTCTGTGTTTGTTTCCTTGTTTGTGTTTTTGTTTGATTCTTTGTTAATTGCAGTCTTGTCTTTGGCGTTTGTGTTTGTTTCCTTGTTGATAGTAGTCTTGACCTGTCCTCTGCATAGATGATTTAATGAATTTCGGTTACCTCATGTACATCAAACAACAGTCAATATGACAACAATAACAAGAGTACTATTGCTTTAGAAGTAACCAGTGATCAAAATGAAAAAAACTTTAAGTCGTGCATTAGTACAAAAAATAACACAACACAGTAATAAATGAACGTGAATTTCAGGATATTATGGCCGTTTTGAATACTAGTAATGCCTGGACCTGATTTAATTAGTCCACGTCTATTAAAACAGGCAGTTTCAAAACTTAAACATTCCTTCTGTAAACTATTTAATTCATCTTTCACTGCCACTGCAAAACAATAATGTCAAACTAGTCAACACCAGTTAAGTCAAGAATTACATACGGACTTGTTTTGAGTGTTATTTGAAAATGCATGGAACGGTGTGTATATAAATATATGTATGTGTATTTCCTTTTACAAAATCCATAATTGACCTCAGAGGGGTACTGGTTCCACTATTGTTCAAAAACAAAATACAAAATGTCTTATTAATTATTATTTTTATGTTGGGACGAGACTTGATCAAATATTACATACGAAACTTTCCATAAATAGTAGTTCTTTAAATGGACATTTATTTATACGTATTTTGTAGATTCACCAACTTTTACTTGTGCAAAATATTGACTCTGCATCTCAGTTTTCTTTCATAGCAATAGGTATGATGTCTTACGATATAAAACTAATTAAAAATGTCTATCACTTATCCTGTTGTCCTTGATACTAAAATCAGTTCGCGTTCTCTTAGGTAATAGATATATGGCTCCTACTCTTTTATTCTTCTTCCAAATTTATGAAATTTTAGATGAATTTAAAATAGATCATGACCTAATATGACCTAATATTACCAAAATGACGTATTTTGCCAGAAATTGTAAATTTAAATTTCGCCCATTGACTTTCAATGCAATACTATCACCTACATGGTTACGATAAAATGGTTTAGACCTTCATGGGTAACAGCAGGTTTCACCTTGATAACTATCCACCTGCTACTAATTAGAATCCCGTGTATAATCAAAGTAAATTTCAGGTGTCTTTCGGGTAGACCACGCTTCCGAATTCACGAGAACCCCTTCAAATAAACTGGTTCATGAGATTATTTTCATGACGAAAGAAAAACTTGAAATTTCTAAAAAGTGAATTTGATATACATTTCATTACTACATGTATGAGGAAAAAATAGGTCGTATGAAGAAGAATCTATATGAAAAACAATTATGTATGGTAAATACTACACGAAATAATCATGCAGCGAAAATACGTTACCTCGGGGAATGCGAACAGACTTTAACATGTTTAATGTACTTCTTACTGCATAAGTTCGGCGATAAGCAAAATAAAAAAATATTTTCTCTGATTATACAAAAAGCCAACACTTGCACTTCATTCATTCATTTATTCGTTTGCAACTCACTATGCAATTTCATTTATTAGTCTTTTATCTATTTCATATGTTTTGTATTCACTGAGTATGTAATATTGGTAGTTTATAATATAGGGGTATCATTTGGGGGAATTGCATAGTCCTGCATATGCATACTTGTTTACAGATATTGTCAGTTTATGCATATATGTTGATAATTAATGAATAAAAATTGATTAAACTAGAATAATTAATAAAATTATGGTAAATATGTGTTCCATGCTATATTTTTAATGTTATTACATAATATTTTCAGTTTGATTAAATCAAAAGAAACAAAGTCTTTGTTTTTGCCAGGTTGTATTTAATCCTTCCTGCTCATTTGGCCATTCAATTATACACAAGTCTTTCCAAAGCGTTGAAAATTCAGATGGAATATCTTTCAGCGAAATATTCTTTATGATCACGATAATTTTTGCAAGTCCTTTGAAAATTTTTCGTACTTCGCTCTCTCTATTTCGAAACTGCTCCATTCACTTCTAATAAAAGATGGCGTAACAAGGAATATGATGTGTCTATTACAGTGGATTGAGGAAGCTCTAACATCAGCATTAGATTCACCCACGCCGAAATCTCTATCTTCACAGCACATCTTCAGTCCCCATTGATGTTCTATTTTCGGTTGTAAAATTGTGTGAACGAACGATGCGCTGTCATCCGAGTATGATATATAAACATCGTATGTGAAGTTCACCTCTATTCCCTTTTCTACCAATCTACGGAATCTGCGATGAAAGAAGAAAATCATCTTCCATCGAAAGTTATAAACTACAGTCATACAAGTAAGTACCAAACTTAATGTTGCTAACATAGAAACCCCTATTTTAAGCCATATTTCACTACTGCAGTCTACGAAATAGTGATGGTAATCTTCATATACATTTTTCGTATAGTTAGTTTTACCTTTCTCAGCAGTAATTCTACAGGTATAATTTTTGCTTTCATCTAAGTCTGCTTTCGTTGTGAAAATCCATACCAAAAATTCGGCAGTTTCGCAGGAACAAATGAATGCGTTTCCCTTCAGGAACAGATCGAAATATCCACGCTTCCAATATTGTTTGTCTATCCAGTCTCTTATATTTCCTTCAAGAGTAGCCAAAAGGTTATAGGACAAATCTAATCTATCGATATTTTTAAAGTACGTGACGGCTTCAGGGACATCTTGGAACATGTTATGGGATAAGTTCAGTCTTATCAGATATTGCAAATTTCCGAATGAATTTTTATTTAAATACCACATATAGTTACTTGATACGTCAAGTGTTCCTATATTAGGAGCCCAGTCAAAAATTGTAAGATTCATTTGTATAAGTTTATATAAATCGGCATGTCTCATAAATAATACGTCGAGCGCTTCTAAAGTTGGAAACTTCCCGTGGGTAATGGTACAGCTAATCCCAGAAATATCCAACCCCTGTAGAGCATTTCGGGCAGTAATTTTATATTTTGGAAACATATTTGTTTCAAAATAGGAAATATCGAGAACTAATAATGAACTATTGATAAGTTTGACTTCTTCGATCACATTATTTGTCATTATATGTGTTAGCCTAAGTGTGGCAAACTCTCTAGGAAGTGTAATTGAGCGAATGATCCCTGTCGCCAACCCTTTCCGACGTAGGTTGCTTTCATTTGGGTAGATAGTCTCCTCGGCAATTTGAAGATAACGTATTATTGGATAAACTGGATTCTTGAACTCCAATGGCAGGTATGAAAAATCGAACAGTTTCAAATTTGTCATACTCCAGAAATACGCCAGAAACTCGACAGCAAATTGTCCAATTCTAAATCTGTTAGCTGACATTATTAAGTTTATAAAGCAGTTTGGATGCTGAAAATCCAATAAAGATTTATTTTTAATTGTAACAATATTGTTATCCGAAATATCCAACGTTTGCACACATATTGTTGATATGTACGTCATCATTTCGGGAGTCAAGATAACATCATAGTCGTAAACCGTTACACTGGAAAAGGTGACATGATGAAAGTCAATGGTCTCCATTGATCTGTTTTGCAGTGGATATAAAGCTTGTAAAGCTTGAATTAGGTGAATATTACTATCAGAAAAATCCAATGTGCTCAGAACTGGAAAATGCTTTAGAGCGCCCATCTCTACCGTCAAAAATTTCTTGCAGTTTTCCATATATAGTTCTCTTATATTTCTTGGAAAGTTTTTAAATGTGTCATTTTGCAAGACATGTAAGAAGCAAAAATCAAACTTTACCCTTTTCAAATTCCGCATGTCTTGAAAGCTTTGTCCGAAGTCCGGATTGTAAACGAGATCAATTTTGATTTCTTCTAAATTAACAAGTTCATTAAACGCGTGAGAGTATATTGTTGATTTTCTATCATACTCCATATTTTGTCGTATATCCAGCACAGAAAGGTTGGAGATCGGAGCAAACACACCTCCAGGATACGCTGACACGTCTAATGAATTACCAGACATCGCCAGAAAGCTGAGTGAAGGTACACCGTAAAATGAGTGCGAATCCAGGAAAAACAAGTTATTATCGCGAATAATTAAATCTTGTAAATATTTGTATCTAGCCAACTCTCTGTTTCTAATTGTGCTCAAATTGTTTCTACTTAAATCTAGTCTATTGATATCCAAGGGTAAATTCTTAGGAATAGACTCGAGCCTTTGATTCCAACAAATGGCTGCCTTATTATTACCTTCTTTGTCGAGAAGTATTTTATACTTAGCAAACACAGACGTAACCATTGCCACCTGTATAAATAACCAAAATAAAACCATTGCTTCTGAATATGATGCTGGAATATTTCAGATGACAGTGTTCGATATAACATCAAAGGAAGTTCTAAATGAAATGCCGGAAATATTAAATATTATTACTATACCTTTTTGTGAATTTCCTGACCTTATTTAAACTAATTTCATTTCCGTAATAATCATAAAGCAACAGGAAATTTGTATCATGTTTCCTCTGGAACAAATACATAGTACTCTGGCAACAATTCAAATGCATTTACACTTTTTTACCTTATTAACAATAATAAGGAAGAATAATAAACAATGACGACAATATATATATGTATGTCATTTATCTAACTATATTGTGAATGGAGTTATAAAGAAATGTAAAAAGTATCGTTTTTAAATTTTTACTAGCAGACCACGGTACTTTTTTCTTTTACTTTCACCAGTACTAATAGAACCCCACGGACGCCGGTTAGAGCCACATTCAAAAAAATATTATAAGATGTGGTAATTACGACATAACTAAGTTGAAATTGCGACATAATATGTCGAAATAACGAGAAAAACAGTGGTTTTGAAATTTTTCTATGGAATGATGTCAGTGCATGTTTTTATGTGAGTTATCTCCCGCTGACTTTGTAGCTGTTAACAGTTTATTATATAGAATTCATTTCAAAAGCGCCAATCAATCAAACAAAATTGCTTGGACTTTCTAGATATTAAGCAACCCCACATTAAATCTACATGGTCAGACCTTTGTACCTATTACAGACTGTTGTTATAGTGAGAAATTTACACACATGTAGTATATGTAGTACTTAAAAATACAGTTGAATATATTTTATACTATTCCTACATGTATTTGATTTTATTTTGATTATTGGTTATCTGGTTACATTGTATGAGGTGCACTTTTTCGCCAAAAGTATATTTTCTTAAAACATATACATAAAATTCATTAAAACATATCTTTTCAAAATCACAGTCAATCATTTATAATTCAGCAAATTATATGGTTACGGAATTTCATGGTTGATTGGTCATTACTAAGTGTTAGCGGTTAGTGAAACTATTAGAAATAAATTAAATTTTATTTAGTAATGATCAATCAATCATGAAATTCCGTAACCATGTAATTTGCTGGATTTGGCAATTACCAACAAAAAAATATGTCATATTACGTATAAAAATAAACTGACCTCCAGATAAAAGCGGATCAAACTGCAGACAACACATACGAAAGGGGAAAGTAACAAGAAATAAGTTGATGTATACTTCATTCATAAATTTCATGAGGGTCAAATTGATAATTCAATATGTCAAGACAGTAAAGCAGAAGTCATATAATCAGAGTTCGAGCTGAGTTATATTCATGCATATTTCGGGCCTGTGTTTTTAATTTTTTATTTAAATTGAATGTGTTTATTTGTATTTGTATGTTGTACTTTGTAAATGCTATGGCCTATAAATGGCCTTATGTTGCATTAATACATTTGAGTAAAGTTAAAAATGCTGTTTGATGATCCAATTAAAGGATGGTGATATACAATTATTGATTTCTTGATAGGTTGCCACCGACATTTATCAACCCGAAAAAGTTACATTTTCCTCGCTTTTGGGTTAAATCCCGGTAGCAACCTATTAAGAAGTCAATAATTGTTTTATTATATGAGTATCATATACTTGCGCCTCATCTCTTGTACATGAAACAGCACAGTTCAAATTCAACAAAATTTTAATTCTGCAAATAATCTTGAAATATTATAGACCATATCAACAATATATTTAATTTCTCAGGTTAAAATTTACTGTTATTAGAACAACCATGAAAAACTGGCATTGTGTAGCTGAAAAACTGTCCAGCAGTATATTGAAAAGGTGGAAACGGTATGGGTACATTAGAAAACTGGGCGACCAGTAATCAAGTTAGTGTCATTAGCTTTGAGAATTTCATCAAGGTCTGAATCATCATTGTGAAGCTCGCACAGTACATTGTCATACTCAGAATTCGAAAGTGGTATTAATTCCGAGTTCATTTAATCCGGATTATTCTCTTTATCACTTTCCTCTGCTACGGCCTTTAAACTTTTCTTTTTTCTCAGACTATTGGATATAGTATCTAACAATTTTCTTTTTATACTTGCCGCAGTAAATTCCATGTATGTCTTGAATGAACTCTCCGACTTGCATCCTGTTACGCTGGTAATATGTCGTCCAGCAAATTCATTGCTATCAAGAATATGTACATTACTTTTATCAGAGGGAATGATTTTGAAAACGTCCGGTACTCTGGCTTATATTTGACATTATTTCACCAGATGCATTGTGACCAAGAGGTGCATTGTTATGCCAACAAACTGGACTTACAGCTTTACTAGAACGCTGAAAGAGACGACAACATTTCACATTAAACTTCCTTTTATATTCCATAAAGGATTTTACAAGACATTTCGGATCATCTGAAAAAGGAAATTTTTATTAAGCATAAATTTTTTTTTGCGTATAATATACTGCATGTAAATGCATATTTCTTAATTTTGGATCATCTGAAAAAAAAAGGATTTTTTTTATTAAGCATGGATTTTTTTTTGCCGATTACATGTAAATGCATATTTCTTTTTCTACATGTATGACTGAAGACTTCTGGACTATATTCTATTTTTTGTTTTTGTTTTTGTGGCTTTTTTTGTTTTTATAGGATTTTTGTATTTATTTTTGACTTTTGGTCTAACAGTCGTGATATTTTGGTTTCTAATGCTCTTACTTTTAAATTTGTTTTTGTTTTTCAACTGCCATAGTTTGAGCATCACTGGAATATTTTAGGAGACGAAACGCATGTCTGGGACACATTTTTTTGTCATGCCATCAAATGTTTTTACTTCTATTTTCCCTTTTAATTAAAAAAAAATTGTATTTTGTGTGTTTACATGTAAATAACCATTGTACACCATTTTAATGTCATTTAATAAGTGTTTCATTTTTAGCATACATTCTGCGTTCAGCACTATTTGGATTGTCTTCAGGATTTTTTGTCTGTTCAGCTTTGCTTAAGTAAATGTATAAATGTCCTTCAGACTCTCTACTAGCAGCAAAGTCCATGGATATCTTCCCTGTCACACCTGCCAAATAGAGCACTACGTCAACAAAAACTGTCTGTTGAAGTTTCACTTGATACTAAGTTCAAAATAATCATACTTCTTCCGCATGTCATTCTCCTCTTTACTATCGGTGGATAATGATTTATTGTTCCCTTTTCTTCACGCTTCAAGTCGTATCAAGAGATAACTGCAACGCAGGGTCCTTAATAATATCAATATTCCTTGACAGTGGTAAGTATCTGTTAATACCGTCTCTCAATGAATACAAACATGACCTAGAGCTGATATTTTCACTCCATTTTCTTGTACTTCGGTGAAAAATTTCCTAATCACATCATTGGATAAATTCTCAAAACGACTTCGACAAATTTCTTGCCTTTAAATATGCTTGAAAAAATTTTACTGCTCCACTTGTTGGTCTGCGCGTGTTTTTGGCATCCTTTTCCTCAAGAATATGCTTCAGTTCTTCATCATTAACCGTTGAGAACCGCTGCGTTTCTTCGTCTGCCATTTTCGTGTCCGTAAGCAGTAAAGATGAAAGACGCGATTTCATTGATTGATTCGGCTAGGAGTAAAAAAAAAAACACGCCCGCGACGATTAGTTGTTATTTGAGTAGTTTTATTTTTTTTTAGCTCAAACGGAGTTGATAACGGAATCCAACAACCTACTATGATATATTTAAATATAATAATAAACAAACGGGAAAATTCTGTTCATTACGTTGATACCGCATCAGATTTTAATTTTTTAAGCTCTTCTTCACCGATCAGAAACAAGTAAATTTACAATTATGTAATAATCATTTTTATTGAAGGGACATTTATATGCCGAAAACGTATTTTACACGTTTCGACTGCAGATTTCCATTTTCCATAGAAAGTGGGGGAGGGGTGTAGCTCCTGAAAATTTTCTGTACCAAGTATCAAAATACCTTTACTTACATGTAGCTCGTAAAATTATACACAATTATTCAGATAACATCATAAAATAGAGTCACCATAGGGGTATTGACTAATTACATAAACACGAATTATTCACACAGATAGTCACAATAATGTTCCTAGTAATGAAATAATTTTCAAGTAATCAATTTGATTATTTGGGTTTAAACCTTTTAAACCCAAATAATCAAATTATTGTCAATTATAAAAGGCCTTCATTTGAAATCTAATAATTTCCACAAAAGCTAGGCTCTGAAATCGTACAATAAAAGAAAACGTACATATATGAAAGGGTAATTTCCACATAACTATGTCAAAATTCGATACACTATGTCGTAATCTTGACTAAGTTAAGTCGTAATTTCGTCCTAGTTATGTCATAATTTTGACATCGTATGTCATAATTTCGACTTAGTTATGTCGTAATTTTGACATTGTATGTCGTAGTTACGACGTAATATTTTTTTCAAGTGACCCTAACCGGGCTTCCGTAGAACCAAAACATTTGGAAGACCATGTACAAAAAAACAAACTATTGAAAACAAAAATGCACCAAAAAGTCCAAAAACGAAAACCAAAATCCAGCTTAGGATATCTGCGAATTACGTAAGATAAACCTTAGTTATATAAAATTTTATAAGACTTGTATGCAAAATTTGGAAAAGGTATCAAGGAATCAACGATAAAAAATGATGTCATGTCAGCACCGATGTACTGACTACTGGGCCGGTGATACCCTCGAGGACTAACAGTCCACCAGCAGTGGTATCGACCCAGTGATAGCAAGTGAAAGAATTTTTATTTTTACCAGCAGACCGCGATTTCTGTTTTTAACCTCATCAGTACTGGTAGAACTCAAGCTTTTGGAGGACCATTATAGAAAAAAAAAACAAACTACTGATAGCAAAAAATGTACCAAAATGTCCGGCAAATAAAAGGTATTTAGAGGAAGTGATAATAAAAGAAGACACAGAGCCAACTTTGCATATATAGTTTATCTAGGAAATAGCCGAACACTCAAGCACTAGATGTGCACGGTCATCAAATTTGAATATTGTCAGTGTTTTTTGCACGACTACATATTACTTACGGCACTACCCGCGTATCCATGTTGTCAAAAAGTGTGTTCGAAACAGATGCAGTAGTTATGAACTTTCATCATGACATAAATGACGTATGGGGACGGACTACTTGGTGTAACACTGGGACAGTGACATTAATTTTTATATGGTTTTACGAAGTTATTTTGCTTTAATGTCATACGAATTAGTGTTTAAACGTCCTCCTGTTAACTACATGACCAGAAACACAATATTGTCAACGTCAAATCCAAAATCTTGCACAGTTTGTTGGTTTAACAGCGTTGCGAAAAGGTCAGATTTCAACCTTTTGTGGGTTATTTGTATCATACTGTACACTTCACTATTCGCATTATCTTAACTTTATATTGGTGTTGAATTATTTTGACGACTCGTTCAAAATTAGGATAATATATGGAACAACTTGTGAGACCTCTGCCTCATATTATAATAAAATTCTAGTTGTTTCATTTTGATTACAAGAAATGTTTTTACAAATCACATTTTAAGTATAAGAGTAAATTTTGTAAAATATATATTTCTCTCAATCATCGTTTCAGGTGTAGCTTTGATGTGTTTTGAAAAAGGTACATGTAGATCGTGGTTGTCATTAGTTCGAATAATCTGACCGTTTCTACAACTCTGTCTACCAAACGGTGATAACACGCTAATGTACCAAGCTGGTTGCATTCAAACTGGAGCGAATCGGGAGACTTTTACGTGATTACTTTCAAGGGAGCACCAAGCTTTTGCTTGATAAATGAATACTTTTCCTCTCCATTACATGCTAAAGACATGCAATACAATGTCTGAAAGTAAGTTTACTTTTCGCAATCCTAATCTAATATGTTTTTAACTTGACGTGAACCCATTTGTTGGAGATATGTTGGCTTCTGACATCAGTTTACTGATCACTTGACAAAGGAAATTACTTCAATGAAAAATAATACAAGTCAAGCGCAGTATAAAACCATCCATTTTGCTCCATTACAACACACCCAAGGGTAGCTGGGGTATAGAAGTTTGGCTACTTGGACTTCTCCCGTCCGACAGTAGGACCCGTGCTGAGGGAGCGTCCGTTTGGCTGTGCGGGATGTATAAATACGCAGTCACGTCGTCTGATTGGGGACGTTAAATCTAAGGCATGTGTTTGGAGAATGCCACGCTCTTTGCACGTTAAAGAACCCTTTGGCAACAACTCTTCAGAGGGGTCGGTAGGTGACTTGTTGTAGGGCTAAATTTCTGACCCTACCCAATACTCATTCATTTTCCAGTGGCAATCAAAATTCCCCGCCCTTCTCCCGGTCGACCAACTTTTCAGATCCTACCAATTGATATATTGTGAACTTGTTCTCGTCCTGACGTTAAACAAACAATCAATCAAACATACATACCTAATTCCTTTATTTGTGATGAATAATATATTGAAACCTTGCTACTGCAAATTTTTGAAAACATCTACACACTGTCAGTAGAAATATCTGAATTTCTCAAAGTATACACTTTAAATTGCTATTACATATTTTATGTGAAGTATTTATAAATTCATTGATCAAAATTGCCACTTCATTAATATTTACACCTGTAAAAAGATGGCTAGAAGAATGTGAAGGAATGTTGCTCCTTAAACAAAACGTAATAATTCTGGATTGTGGCTAGGTTTGTTCTTTTCGTTATCGACATGTCCTATGATTCATCTAAATTCCTATTGGTTATACCCTGTGATTACTGTTGGATCTACTTACGGCTGTGGAATTTTCCTTTTGTAACCATTGTTCTACTTATTTCTCAATCTATACTATTCAGTTACATGATTGTTATCTTTTAAACATGAAACACTTTTTTCGCTAAAATTAATGTTGTTGCTATTGAGAATTTCTGAAATTACGGTTCGTTTTAAACGTCAGCCAGTAGTTCATAAAGGTGAAAATATCTTCTTTGGAAAGTTCTAGAGTGAAAAAAGGACACTTAACTGAAAGATCAACATAAATTATCAATAGTCCAAAAAAAAACTGTTTACTGACATTTGTTTGGAGCAGTCTTGATCATAATGAGTGCTTTAATAATACAAGTATAATGAAAATAATAGGAGTAAGCTCATAATAAAAAATAGCGTTACTTTTGTCTGAATAATGGTCACTAATTAATTTCACTTGATTGGAAAATTTTTGTTTATACGGATAATCTGTCAAAGACAGGAATTGTCTCAGTTGTTTAACGTATATTATATCTTATGTTTTCTTTCCTATTTTACTAATGGCGTTGATAATTGCATCCTATATTGTAATGCAATTAGCTGTAATGTAAAAGATAAACGATAACGAATGGAGCACTCAGAGAGGTTGTCGAAAATATATTAATTATTAATAAATATATTACAAGTTGCCATTACGAATCTATAAATACCGTATGAGCCTGCATCTTCAAGCACTGGATTTATTTTCTACGGTCAGAGGTCGAAGCATTAAAACATTTATCAGTACTGGAACAGGTAGGATTTTTTCTGCAGGTAAGTCGGCCTATTTGCGCTAACCCTTCTTCATTAAGTTTTAAATGTATTGATATTGTCTTTTAGCTTAGCTCTCAATGGTTGAGCAGTTGTTTCAGTCAATTATATTATTCTCGGAATCAAAATGTTACAAACATTCATTAATTAACTTAAATACAAAAAGTGAATCGCGGATGACGTTTCTTTGGAAGTAGTTGATTTTCTCTATGCAAAATTGTCGTTAACACGCTAAATATATCATAAAATAACTCAAGTACATCGTTTTAGTTATGAAAATGTTTACATGCCCAGTTAAAAACGGTCATCGACAGTAATGTCGACCAATACAATACTAATACTTTAGTGCACGTTTTTAAGGGTTATGATACTTTTTTAATTCGATGCATTTTGTAAGGGTTATTGTTTTTTTTTTCGCTGCACTTCTAAAGCACAGGGTTAAAATACAAATATTTTGATTGAATTTCATACCAGGTGTATAAAAACTATAAAGAGTTGGAACTTGTCAAAATGACTACCGTTATAAGGATAACCAGAAAACACAAATATGCTGAGTTCACATCAGCTGTTGAACTAGTTCTCTTGAATTTTTTTTCAAGATATTGTTTCTTTAAAATTGAAAGAAAATCCAAGGAATCATGAGATAGAAAAACTCCTTTTTACCTAAGTCGCCACAGGCTAGCGCATGTGTAGTAGTTGATCGACTTCGAAGGTGTGTACATTCGTCAGTCTGACTGTCCGCAACATTTAGGATATCTTTGTGTAATCTCTAGCTTCTACAATTTTTCTCAATTCATTGTTGATCATCTAGTGTAGGTGAATTAATGACTTTTTCTCTATATTTTCAACATGTGAAATTTTGGTTTTTTTCCTTTTTGGTATCTGAAACAGTAGAGTACATAGCTTGTTAATATTTAACTCGTATAGGTTTTGTTCAGTTTAATCAATGATATTTATGATGCAGATCCAGGTGTGGCATTGGTTTTGTTCTAGTGGAATTCTGTTTTAATACTTAGCCAAGTAAAAACATGACACGTTAAATGCATTAACTTCCATTTTAGACCCCCCCCCGAAGGAACCCCGGGGTCTAGAAATAGGACCCGGTTTCTCCGACCGACGGGCACGAACCCCCTTCAATGGAGCGTCCTTTGGTTGTGCGGGATGTAAAAAAGTACAACTCGTCCGTCGGATGAGGACGTAAAATCCGAGGTCCCGTGTTAGGAGAATGCC